>VZUI01036359.1:0-82746 GCA_013401135.1 Cettia cetti | reverse complement strand
CCTGGGTGCCGGGGCCGCGGGGCCGGGCCGCCCGCGCTGCCGTGTGCGAGCGGCGCCCGCTCACCTGCGGGAGACAAAGGGAGGCAGCGCCGGCCCCGCCGCCCTTCCCGGGCGCCCCCGCCGGGCCGGGGGGATCTGCCGCCCTTGTGTGAACTTGAGCGCGGCAACTCGGGGTGGCTGGGCCGGGGCGGCTCTGCCGCGCTATTTATAGCCAGTCCTCCCAGACAACAACTTAACAAAAGCCCGCACCGACGAGCGAGCGGGGCTGGGAGGGAGCTCGCCGAGGTGCGGGGGGGGAGGGGGCTGCAGCGGCGCTGAAAAGTTGTCCTGACACTTGTTTAAAATGCATCGCTTATTCAGTGCTCTGAGTCACGGGCAATTATTAAATGGTTGCTTATTATGCCTCTAGCGTTTAAAGACGTGTGAGCTCCGGGTAGGTGGTTTACTTGCAAGTAGTGCTCGATTTCTAACTGTGTTTGAGGAAAGAGTGAAGGATTAAGCTTGTTTTCATACGGCTTGTAAGCTGTCTGTGTTTTGGTTATATATATTGTTTCTGTTTGCCTCTGTATGCAACTTTTGCATGCTCTAAATGCACGCTTTGCAGAGGGTGGCTCTTACAGGCGTCGGTGAGGACTGGTCTGCATGAAAATACTGGCTGAGGAGTCGGGTGTGCTGGACAAGCAGTGGTGCCCCTTGGGAAGAAAGGTACGAGTAAGGGTGAAGTCTGACAAGGGACCAGTCTCCCAGGCAGTTGTCCTGCAGATGCAGCCTGAACCCCTAAGAAAACTGCCCAGGGAGAAGCAGAATCATGGAATCTATTGAGGTGTAGCCAGGGTACCTCATCTGGCCTGAATTGTTAAGAATTTATCTTAATTTAGCCTTCATAATTGAGTTTATTTCTGTGTCAGCGCTGCAGAAGGGTTCATTTCAGTAGTGGGTGAAGTTTGATGCTGAAAATGGAAAAAGATTACACGAGTCAACTATGCTGCTTTGTAGGACACTGTGAACAAGGTCACTCAAAGAAATTCAAGGCAATTTGTTAATACTCAGTGGCATTTTTAACAACTTATCATCTGCTTGTATTAGAAAGTAAGTAACAATTTGCTATCTCCAGTAAGGTTTTTTTCCCCTGGAGGAAAATAAAAGAAATAGCAAAAAGTATTTTAGGTCATTTCCCAAGACTCCGTTACCTGGTTCTGGGAGATGAAAAGTAAATGCTCTGTGCCTGATAATTTCAAAAGAGAGGGTAGGGGGAGAGTCTTGAATTGTAGGATAATGCTGAAGGTAGAGGTGATCATATCTCATACAATACATGAGCGTACTATATGTGAATCATCTATGATCTAATTTATAATTCTGTGTCTTAGGACCGTGCTTCTTTCAAACATTTGCATGGACTTCAGGATCAATCGAGAGAGCATCATTTTGTAGTTAAGGCTGGATGCTGTGAGGAGGTGAGGGTGCAGCTGCAGGGTTTAGGTTGCTCCAGGAAAGGCTCAGCTCTGAGCGGACCTACAGCTCTCCGAACCCTGCTGAGGGTGATTGGAGCTGTCGCATCTGGTCTGGATAAAAACGGTCTCTTTTGTGGGGACGCACATAAAAATCTAGCTAGAGCTAAGTGCCGAACCTCTGGTGCTGCATGTGCACCCGCTTGTGGGGAGAGCTCCCGGAGCCCTGAGCGTAGAGCGGGCAGGGCCGGCCCGGTGCCGGGAGCATCCGACGGGGCAGGGCCGGCCCGGTGCCGGGAGGATCCGACGGGGCAGGGCCGGCCCGGTGCCGGGAGGATCCGACGGGGCAGGGCCGGCCCGGGCAGGGGCGCGCCCGCGGGCTGAGGGGTGGGGGAAGGGAGGAGCTGACCTCTGCGAGCACCCAGGGTTGCCAGCCTTACGCAGCCTTAGCTGAGTAAGAGATGGGAACGGTTCCATCGGCAGCCGGAGTCCGAAGGGATCTCTGCCCCGGTGTCGAGTGAAAGCCCTGCTCGCCTCTCTCGCACCGGCTGCCGCACCCGGTGCCGTGCCTGCCATCGCCAGGCAGGCTCAGCTCCTGTGGGACGGCGGGAATGCTCCGTTAAATGGTGGCTTGTGCGTCCAAATGATCTTAGATCACTTGCCAGTAGCAACTGGGGTTTTCTTCACCATGGGAAAAGCGAGGTCCGAGTCTGTTTTTTGGTGTTTATAAATAGGTTTTCTTAGTGAGGCTATTTGCTATTAATCGCTCAATCAGATATTGAGACTTTATTTAAGATATTATTTATTTAAGGTATGAAAGCTTACAGATGTTTTCTGTGGAAGTAGGTGATTTTTCATACTTATTCTCTAATTAGAGTAATGCAACCTTCTTTACCAGTATGGGTGCCATCCAGCATGACAGGTAAATGGTAAGAAATAAAAAATATTGTGAGATTACAAGGACTGACCAGCTGTATCACTTGAGTTGTTGACTGGTAGCACAATGAAATCAGTACTCCAAGTGTCAATATTGTTCATTCACACCTGCATTGTTGTGAGCCCCTACAGCAGAGGTTTGACCATTGCTCCTATGGCTCTTTAAACTGTGTTCTAAGAGACAGCTTAATGAAAGGGCATTACAATTAGCTGTCCCCTAAGGGCTGCACAGAGAGTACAGGCAGTCTACCTTTTGTGACACAAGAGCTGCATTAAAAAAATTAAAGCAAAACAAAAATTAATGCATTTGAATCTGTGAGATTAAGGCCGTGGTAGTTGTTTGCTGATCTACAGGGTTTGTTTCCCACCTATGCCATACATATGTCTTGCCTTTTTGGGTTGAGGAGGAGAATTAGAGCCTTGCTTGATCTTGATAGTGTGGTTTGTTTGTAAAACTGTTTCAGTGTTCTGGCTGAACACAGCCTGTCTCTCTTTAGTCATATGTTCAGCATTACCAAATGTTTGCTATTGACTTGATAATTTTGCAGCTTGGATGGAAGACCAAAAACTGTGCTGCTTATTTTTGTTGTTTCTTCTTTGTTGTTATTTTTTGGAAAGGGATTAGGCTGCTAAACTGACTTCAGAAGTGGGTAGAGCTGTTTTTGTAGCAGTTCTTTTTTATTTAACTTGTATTATTCAAAATTTTGGTTTTTTTTTTTTTTAAACAGAACATGCAACCTGTTGAACCTTTGTCTTGAAAAAATGTTAAGTGTGCATTCTCAATAAATAGTCGTATGGAACCAGCAAAAGAGGAAGGAAAAATCCAACACTTGTTAGCCCTGTGGGAAACCAGAGGCTTATGTTCCCTCTTTGGTTTCTGTGTGGGAGAGAGAGCCTCTGAATGGATCCTCGTCCTATGGTTCAGCTTTTTGGGGTAACAGAGCTTTGAGATAGACTGCACCTTGGTAAGACTTGCATTTTTCTGGTGTCTGACCTGGAAGCCCTGAAAGGGGTTGGTAGCAGCTTTGAAGAAGTGTTGGAAGGAGTCAGGTTTGCTAAGAAGAAAAAAATAGCATTTGCATGGCAGAGCTTCCAAAACTAGAAAGAGGGTGGGAATGGCTGCAATTTGTTCATGTTTACCTTTTGCTGCTGTTGCTAAACAACTGCAGAGCTGCACTTTAAAACACCTATTCATGTAGAATAGCAGGTAAGCAAGTTGTTTTGTACCGAGGCTGTAAATAGACTTTGAATGTCAACGTACCTTTTTATGGTAAACACCAGAATCCTGACATTCTATAATACTGCTTTGTATTCTTATTGTCAGCTTTGTTGAATGTGGTACTGTCTTTCCTTCTGTCAGGTCTCTGATAAAATTGTAAATCTGACTTTGTGATTCTATTTGGAGCCTTGAAAACGGTGGTGGCTTCCAAGTTACCTGTAGGAAATGCTTCTTGGAAGTAAAAGAAGATGGGCTGTGGGAGAGAGACACAGATTAAAGATGGGCACTTCTATCTTGGTGTTATACTTTAGCTTTTTACCTTCTACTTTGTCTCCGAGTTACGTGGCAAATATATTTTTTTCAAGGCTCAGATCAAATAACAGAAATGGCAAAAGAAAATTGAACAATCCCTAGGGGTTTCTGTTTTAGATCTCCCCAGAAGCTCTTTTCTGTTGTTATTTCTGTCCTTAGTCCCATTTAGCAGCTGAGTTCACTCTGCGTGTGTGTGCCTGCATGGAATTGCATTAGTTCCGCTCTGTGGCAGGGTAAAGGCTACAAATCTCATCCCAAAGTCTTAACTTGCAGAGCTGCAAGTTTCTACATAACTTTTCTCATTTGTGAAATGCACATTTAAAAATAAAAAGATGTGTTTGTTAATCTTTATAAGATTAAATATGGCAGCATTTTGCTTGAATTCTCCTACGTTCCATGTGGATGATGGAGATCTCAGATGCTTTGATTTTCAAGATTAAAAATCCTACCTTTCAAGTTAATTTACTATATTGTGTTCAGTGCAAGTTGGTAAGACTAATGCTTACCCACTCATGAATTTGGGCATTGATGCTACATGATTAAATAGAGAGAATTTGTTCATGGGTGTGGATGCAGTGGCAGTTGTCTGGATTATAATGATGTTGAAAAGTACTTTTCAGAATTTTCAAGTATTATTATTTCATTACCCATTTTGATTCATAGTCTTGTTTTGTCACTGCTGAGGTTTTTGTTTGGCTCTTAAGATGTAGCCCTTAAACATTTGGTTAGATCAGGTTTTCTGTGAGGTAAGTAAGTCTTCTTTGGAGTATTTTGATTAAAACTAGTGTAGTACCAGAGTTTCACAAAAAAATTAAGCCTGTATGTAAGCAAGAGATTGACTCAGATCAGCCCCCCACCAAATCCCCAATGATCAATCAATGTTACTCAGTAATAGAAACAATAACTAATTAATTAATGAAGCTAATGAGCCACTGGATAGCAGGAAGCTTGTGTGAATAGGACAGTTAAATTGGTGACCTAAATTGTTCTACTGATTTTCTATTTCAACACTGAGAAAGATATCTGAAAATGCTGCATTTTTCCATCAGTTAGTCTTGAGGTTGACATGAATTGAATAGGCAAGATTTTTTAAAAATTTATTTTTCTCCAAAGTGCTCTTAAATAGTCACTTGACTTTTTTTTTTTCCTTACAGCTCTGAACATTAACAGGAAAATAACACTGAAACAGAATGTCGCTTACTTTTTGTCTGAAAAGGTGAAATCTTTTCAGATAGAAATGGCTGATAAGGGTGGGAAGATGCTTCCGGGACAATTTTACATTCAAGTGGAATATGACTATGAGTACGAGGCCAAGGACAAGAAAATTGTAATCAAGCATGGGGAGAAATACATCTTAGTGAAAAAGACTAATGATGATTGGTGGCAAGTCAAAAGAGATGAAAATTCCAAACCCTTTTATGTGCCAGCACAGTATGTGAAGGAAATACCCCGGAAAGCACTGATGCCACCTGTGAAACAGGCAAGCATGCTGCCAAATAACACCTTGAAGTTGACCCATGGATTACAGAGATCAACAGAAAATGTGAATAAGTCACCAGAGCTTTCTAGTTTTGGAAAATCTTCTCCAGTTCAAGTGTCTTGCTTAGTTCGAGATGCCAATCAAAATCTGGGACCGAACAATAGCCCCTGTCAAACTTTTGGTTTGAGTCTGGACCTTACCCAGAACAATGGAAAACTTAACAATGAGTTGCAATCTCCTAAGGTTTCCAATCAGTTTAGAACCATTTCCATGGGTCATTTCCCATGCCCAGAGTTCTTGGAAATAGAGAAGACCAGCTTTTTGCATGAACAATCTTGTGATTCAGCAGGAGAAGGCTCAGAAAAAATTCACCAAGATTCGGAATCCGGAGATGAACTCAGCAGTAGTTCCACAGAACAAGTGCAGGTAGGCTAAAAAATGTCTCCCATGTCTGGTTTTTCTTTTGTTATTGCCATAACTGTCTGCTGCTGTTTTGAGACTTACTCCCAAAAAATTCCAATTGTTTAAATAAAAATGTTTTCTCTCAGCGTGAAATTGTTACGAAAATCAAAACAGTTGATGTGTTTAGTCCTTGCAGAATTACTGTGCTATGGGAATTGATTCCATTTGCATTATTCTGTGATTTAAGAGTGGTTTAATATGACATTGAATTTGGGTTATGTTTTCTTTCAGAGGAAGGTAGCCTTCTGCTGTAATTCCTCACAACTTGACTTGTGGGAAATAATAGTGCTAGTTGCTGTCAGTTTTCTCTAAGTGTGTATAGGTTATTATAAGAACTGTAAATTAACGTCGTAGTGGACTTAATTACACTTAAGGTTTACATGGAGTTGAATTTCTGGCTTGATAATTTTATTTGTAGACTGTTTTAATGAGTCAGCCCTCACAATTCTGCTTCTCACAACTTTACTGTGGATTAAAACTCAAAACATGTGAGTTTGTTAATTAGTATGGAAGAATCTCAGGAATGATGTACTCCTACTTCAGGCTAAAACAGAGCATTGATGTCTTTTGTCCTTGGTAAAGCAGTTTTTGTCACTTCTTAATTTTTTTTTTAACGGGCATTCCCCACCCCCATCAAAAGATTAGAACTCTGACTTAATCAGGTCACTTCTGTACGGGTAACCAAGTTAATTAGTCTATTGTAATCCAGGTTTGCTCTTAAACCAGTGATGTATGTGTGCATACACATAGTTATATATTTATATATGTGTGTGTATGTAGATAATTCCATCACCTCACACTTGCCTCCCCCATCTTTCTGTAGGGACATGTTAAATTATTTTAAATTCTGTTAGAAGCTCCCTACTTTTGAACTTAATATGTAGTGTGAAACTGGTTTTGCTTGGATAAAAACTGATTGTTACAGTAAATCCCACTTGCCAGCATGTGTTCAGAGTACCAGAGGATCTCAAATCCAACTTGATGCTAACTTTAGAATGAAAAGTTTTTACTATTGAGAGCTGTGAATCAGTACTTTGCTATTAAGAAACAATGAAGACAAAGCTGCTTAGGAACCAGTCAGTATGGGAAGATCTTAAAGATACAAGATAGTTTTGGTGAATTACAGAGTCTTATACTGTGTGCATATATATTTATTGAAATACTCAGAATCAGTAGCTTTTCAATATCCTACTATATTCTTTGCCTCCTTGATATTCAGAGTTTCTGTAGTTATGAGACATCATGTCTCTAATATTTGTATATTTTATGTTAGTTTTAACTTCATCACCCCTCCCCCAAATAATAAGGAATGAATAGGATTACTGAATTTAATTTCTTTCTTCAGTGATGTCTTTCTTATGCAGTGTGAGAATCCGTGAACTTTCTTGCCTTTTCTTTACAGCACTGTCCTAGCTCAGTGGAGTTGATATGAACCACTTAGAACTTGGCACGATAAAGTGATTAGTAGATATTTATTTTAGAAGCATGTGTTGGCATGTTACAGCCATATTAATCAATTGCCAAACAAATTATAAAAATACTGAGGGATGTTTAGAAAGCATATCCTACTTTAAATAGTTTACCACATTAAAATTTATATTACATGGTAGGACAGTTCCTTCTTCTGTGTTGACTATAATTTGATGCATTTCCTTCTCTAAAGCAGATGGAATTAATATTACATGGGTGTCTTTTGTCAATAATAAATATATGGCCTGCAGCTCAGTTTCCACTGGACTTTGTGCCTCTTGATGCAGTGACACTTAATCTTTTCACCATTCTCCCCCCTCCCCACTATACTTTATTCAACACTACAACTGATTTATAAGTTTGTATTTGAGCAGGGCAGCAATGCATGTGTTGTAGACACTGTGTTATGGGAAGTCTGAAGGGGGTGAGTTTTCAGTGTTTAAGAATAACAAATGCTAAAAATGCCACATTTTGGCTGTGGAAAAGGCAGAATCTTGGGCAACAAGAGTGTGGGTGCTGGCTGTGCCTTGCAGTTTGCCTTATTTTGTAACTTAATCTCATCGTGTGTAATCACAAGCTCTTTAAATATAATGAAAATGTTTGACATTTAGTAGCCGTGGGGATTAAAGCAGTGGTAGAACTGATGTCACTGTTAGCTCAGTCTAGATGTTCAGAGTGCCAGCCTTCTCACTGGAACAGTTTGGCAGTTTTTTTAGAATTCTTTCAATAATGAGCATTGTTTAGTAGAAATCAGCTGTGCAGAAATTAATGGCTCAGAAAGCTGTTTTTATTGCTCTTAGTCTGTAGTGAGAACATCAAGTTCCTGGCTTTCACGCACAAACAGGATTTCACTTCACAAGACTGACTGCTTCTCCCTCCCCTGCCTGTTCTGGAGTTCAGTTTTATGCAGTCTGCATTATAATAAACTCTAAGCTACAGGTGTTTTCTTTTAAATTTGTAAGTTTAGAAGCTGGAATTACCTTAATACCTTCATGTAAGAAATTTTTTGGTGGTGTTGAGGTGATAGTGTTCAGCTTTAGCCTGACCTTCAGTGTGTTTTCACTATCTCTGAGTATTAGATACAGAGGAATGCTTCTCTTGTGAGATCTTTCTAAGAAGTGGTTACATTGTTGCCTGAAGATTATCCTCCTCCTCCTCCTTTCCAGTAATGAAGTGCAGGTTCTGCAACTGTACAGTCTTGAAGTCATAGGCTTGCTGTCTGTGGAAATACTGGAAGGTCCAGAGCCTCCAAAGTAGTGCACAAAGGAAAGATTTTTTAGCAGATGAAATATGTGAAGTGAAAGACAGAGAGGTAGCAGTGTCAGCAGAACTATTTGCTAATGAATATGTAGCAAAGGGTCTGGTCAAGAGAAACATCAGGACTGGATGATGAACATTCTTGACATTTTATGCAAAGAAATTGCAACTGTTGGTGGCTACTCTGGTAGATAAGGCATTGTAAGAACCATATGTTAGTTTATGGACTTGAACTGTTGGAAGGCTGGAGGTAATTAGAGGAAGTAGGGCTTGAGAGGAAACAAGCTTCAATTTAACAAGATTTAAAATCTCTGGTGTTGACAGTAACTGCAGGTCGAATTGGAACTGAATGAAATGGTTTGAGTGAATACACAACTGGGTGTAAGAATCACTGACACCATGGTGGCACTTAAAGCTGCGAGAATCAATGGAGTTCAATGAAATTTTTAGGAAAATGGTGTAATTTCTTCTTCCTGATCCCAAGGAAAGGGAGGAAATACTCAGGGAGGCCAAGGATGTGGGGAAGAAGGAAAGTTCTGAAAGAGTGATTCTTTAGCAGGTATGGACAGTACTTGAAAGAAGCAGATGGGATGTCTGAGCAGTATGCAGTAGAAGCAGAGATCTGAGTAATTGTTCTGAAGTTAAAAAAAAAAAAAAAAGGACTTACATGTTCAGGCATGCCTAAACAGGCAGAAAAAGCTGAAGCAAAAGAAGACATTAAAAGTGATCTTTAAAAAGCACCCTGGGCAATGCTTGCTTTCCTAACAAGTTTTGAGAGAGAAGGTATGCAGACAGGGAGAGAGTTGGGCAAGTTCAGAGATCATGTCAAGAATGTTTAGGTGTTATCTTTGAGGATGATACTTTGGAATAAAGTTATTACAGACAGAAGTTAAAATCTGCTTTTGGCCATGCTAATGCATGTCCTGTGGGAAATAACTATTTCTGATGCATGTTGCCTCCTCTTTTGTCACAGGAGACATAGAATGTATTTAAGAGTAAATACATGGCACTGTCTTAATGTTATTTTTTATGCTTATTAAAAGTTACTTTTAGCAGCAGGTTGGTTTTAATCATTATAAATATAGACAGTGACCTATTTGCAAAGATTGTTCTGTCTTTCATCCTCTTTAGTAATTGACTATTGCATAAACTGTGAAGCACTAAAGGGGATTACCACTAGGATGGCTGTTTTGCTTTGATTAATTCTGAGTAGTAAAGATCTTTAAGAGCTCTTTCTGTCTTGCCTTTGCATTTTCTGTGGGATTGCAGTAACTTTTTAGTCAGGAAACCAAAATATTTTGTGTTTCTGTGGATGCCAGAGCGTATCTTCTGGAGATCTTGGAATTCATGACTTTGTCACTTAGTTGAAAGACTGGTGGCAAACCATTAGTGTTAGACTGCCTTGCTGGTGAAACATTAAACCTCTGAAATAAATGGCTATCACTGTTTTGTGGGGCACAGAATCAGTTCACTTCTACAATAAGAAATTTCATGCTGGTTTTTTATTTCATTCATTTGTCCAAGAGATGAGTAATTTTACAGTATGAAGGAGGCATGCAAGAATTTTTTTCTTAATAAAACAAAACATGTTTGCAGATTCATGGTGATATGTATAATGTAATAGTTTGAATTATGTTTTAAGTACCATCCTTTAATCTCTTGACTTCTTAAAAACAGCATTTGTTACTCTAATAATGTTAAATGCTGAAATATGCACATTATAATGAGGTGAAGAATAACTTTCAATGACAAGGAACTAAAAGCTTTATAATTTAAGGAGTTTCATAAAACATTAATATATTTTTCTGTAATTTCAGTAGCTGCTGCTAGAACTTTGTAAACAGCTTGAATTTTTTGCTAAATTACATTAATAACTCAAAGGTTTTGGACAGATAATACTAGGGAATATTTTTCCTGGCTGGTTTTGAGCTTGTGGGTTTGTTGTTTTGTTTTGTTTTATTTTGGTTTTTTTTTTTTTTCCCTACACTGTGTCAACAGGTCTGGATAGTTTCACTTTACAGTGGTGCTGTTTGTGATCAGCTCAGTCTCTGCAGTTTTAATGTGTAAGTCAGGTTGCAGATAGTTCTCCCTCTCAGTTCAGGTGAATAATTCTGGATTTAGGTGCCCTAAAATGAGCAGCCCTTGTGTGCCACTAATGCTGCCTATAGCCCATATCTGATATGCTCCTCTGAACACCCCTGCTGCAAATCAGATTGACCTTCCTTAAAAAAATAAACAGCAAGCATGAGTGTTATCTATGTGAGGCAGTTGTCAGAAAATCATGATCTGTGAGACAGGTTGGTTTTAGTTGACTGGTTTGTTCTAATACTGGTGTTGGAATGCTCAGCTGAGTAAGCTGCAGATTTACTTGATACATGCAGTTTTGTGTTGTGCTTTTGGAAGTGAAACAAACATCTAGTGTACAGGTAAAATTCTGCAAGTGCCAACACACTCTTGTCTCTTGCAGCTCTATTTACCCTTATTTCATGCAGAAAATGATGAAATGGAGCTTCAAAGGTGCTGGTTTAGATGAATAAACCTGTGCCTTTTATTCTGGTAGAATTACTTCCTAGCTCAAATAAAGCTTAAGCTGCACTACTTAAGGAATAAAAGTCATAATGTGGAATTGATTTTTCTGTTTTTATCTAGAAAACTCTTAATTTCTAGTATGCAGTGTGTGAGTTTTGGTGCATGCTGTCCCACCTGCCTTTTCTTTAGAATTTGTGCCAAGTGCCAGCCTCAGCAGGGTGATGACAGAATTTTTAGGGATGGTGTAGGAAAGCAGGAAAGAAGCCCTAGGAAAAGGAATGGGTGTTTTGTCTCACTGCTGCCTAAGTTGAAAGCAACTGGAGATCCTGGGGACTTGCTTTTTCTTGTTGGCAGTGCTTCTGTCATTTGAAGTAGGGAACCATCAGACAGAAAAGATTGTAATAGGTAAAACTCTGCTTGAGACTGTTTAGAGAATATTTGATCATATCTTGTTCTCTCCCATAACTCTGGGTGCAAACAATTGCTTTTGCTATCTCTCTACCTGGTTATGATCTAGGCTGTTGTTTAATATTGCAGTGCTTGCCTATAGAACAAAGGTGCTGTTATTCTGTAGAATCCTAAAGAAAGTATCATTTGTTTCACAGCAACGTGACAAAACATCAGGGAGTGTATGACTCTGTAAAATAAAATGCAAAACACTTTTTTCCTTTTTTTTAGGCAGCTCTCTGGAATAGTAGACATTTGTGCTTAAAAAAAAAGAAAGCAAAATCCGTGCATATCTAGTACCCAAACAGCTGATATGTCTCTGACGTGTCTTGGCAGGTATGTTTGATTTAAAAGCGATAGAGACAGATGGGTTTTGCCTTTATGTGGTGTTTGTTGTAAAGCTAAGGACAATACTTTTCCCCCAAACAGTCTTTCAGGATAGTAAGAACTGAGGATTTTTAAATGACTTCTGTGATCGTGAGTAACTGGGCCAACATACTGTTAGAATACTTGTATCAATATTGAATTTAGCCTATCTTAAAAGGACTTCTGACCTAGTTCTTGAGAAAGACAGTGGATTTCTGGTAGATTATAGTACTGTTCTGGTAGATATGAAAGGTGATGTGGTGGGTGCAGAGAGGCGTTCAGACAAGCATAGACAATGTCAGTAGTAGGAAATGGTGCAAAACAAAAATGCAGAATGCAGATTTCATGTGCTTCTGTATTCTAAATAACATGCAGTTGCCACCCTCTCTCATCTTGAAAAGGAGGTAATAGTGCTGAAAACAGTGTAGAAGAGGTGAAAAACACAGGTAGAAACATGGAACAGTTCCATGAAGGCTTTGCAAGAATCTTACATGAGAGCAGATGCACATTTAGTGTTCGATGCAGAGGACTCCTGACTTCTAGGCTGTTTGCTGCTGAAATGTCAGAGGGATTGTTGAGAAGTAAAAAGCAGCCTTAATTTTGGTACATTTCCCCCCCATCTTTTGATAGTTTGTCCTGTCTTTGTAAACTCTTTTGACAGAGATTTGGAGCTTGTGTACAATGATGCTGTAAAGACTGGCATAGGTGTTTGGAGTCTGTATTTTAATTCATTCTGGTTTTCCATCTGATAAGTTTTGTAAATGAAAGCTAGAGGTTGAGGAGCTGTTTGAATGAATTTAGGTTATTGCTTATGTTGAGTTTTGATGCTAAATTATCTGGCTTCACCTTCTGCTTATAATCAAAGTCGTGATTAGAAGCTGAGACTCCTATTTTAAATCTGAAATTGTGTATTACATTTTGAATTTAAATAGCATCATTTTAATTATTCCCTTTTAAAATGGTTTACCTAAGGCTTCTGGATGATCTTCAGATCATCTAGTTGGATTAAATAACTTCCCTGTATTTTGTTTAAATGCAGTGCTGAAGAGCAGAATTTTATGTCTGCTTTCTGCTGGTGTGTAGTGTACACAGTTGCCGTCTTTTGCTTTTGTGGATTGTTGTTCAGCTGAATCACTTTGCTCTATCACCACCTGGCTCTACAAATACTTCCAGTGATGCAGGGAGGTGGTGATGCTGGCCTAGGCAGTGTTGTGATGAGTGTGTCAATAGCCTGTAAGTAACTCCTTTATGGCAGCCTGAATAGTCACAGTCTAGTGCAAAGTCAGCAGATCTGAAGGACTGAGGACACATTTGCCTTTTTACTGTCACTGATGTGATGGGACTCAGGCAACAAGTGTGCTTATGCAATACTGTAATAAAATGTCTGATAAAAACAAAAATACAGTTAACAAACTTTCTGGACTCTCAACTGGCTGTTCCAACATGTTTAGTAATATTGCATGCACATTTATTTTTTAGAGAACTTGAAAGATCACCAGGATATTGTTTGGAAATGATTTGTGGTACAACCAAAATGTTAGTGTTACACATAACTATTGTTTGACTTTTAAGTTTTTAGAAGAAGCTTTATCCTGCAGTAGAGTGTTGTAACTGTTAGTGAGGTTCTTGAGTGACTTTGGTTTGACTGCTTTTCCTGTTGAAATTGAATAAAGGTGCTTCCCTCCTGCCCCCAGCCCCCACCACAGAAGATTTATCAACATGCTTGGCACTATCCATATCAATTCTTGGTTAACTGCGTCCAACTGGAAAAGTTAATAGATGTCTGTCGTGCATAACTGCACTGTGCTTTAGGCACAGTGTATGTGTGTGGGAATATATATTTTTATATACCTATGTTGTCTGTGTATATGAGATATAAAATAACAGGGGCAGCTGTTCTCTTTCTTGATAGTACTTTGATCTTGATTTGCACCTCATATAGTGTGACTACCAACTTTAAGCTTCCTCACAACTTCAGTACTATCTTTTTTCTGTCATCCAGATAAGACGGTTTGTCCTGGCTGTGATTTTTTTTTTTTTTTTTTTGTGTTCATCCCTCCCAGGTGCTGCACTTTAACTTCTAATGGCATTCTCATGCTTCCCTGGGGCTCTGTGCTTTTCCTGCTGTGGTATGTGGTACCCCATGGCGCTGGTGCCCATGAGCTATGCCAGAGGACTGCAGTGCTTCCTCCCAGGAGAGCTTTTCGCAGCCAGGCTCTGTGGCTGCCTTGCCTTAGGCAGAGAGCAGGAGCTGGAGAAGAGGCAGCGTGGCCCTGCCGGGGGCCGGGTGGTCGCACAGCGCTGTCCCTCTGACCCTCTGCTGCTCTCTCCTCCCCTCGCTGAGCTCATCTGCTCGCCTGTGCCCCTGCAGCTCCTCATCGGTCGCCCACTGCAGCCTCCTCAGTAAAAGCTACAGCCTTCACTGGCTTTCGTTCTTGCCTTTGCCAAGCCTGAGGGGTCATGCTTATGTGACTGCCTGAGGAGACACACAGGGTGAGGGAAGTTAAACTTGAGACAGTTTCTCTTTTTATTCTTCCATGTTTCAGTCTCAAGGAGAGACCTGTCTTGGTGTTTGTTTCACAAAGTTGTGGGTTGTGATCCACCAAGGTGCAATTTAACTTTTATGTTTTATTTACTTTTCAGCTAATTATATATGTAAAAACTGTATTGCATCCATTTTTACTTTTTGCTAGTTCATAAATTTCTACTGTGACGATCAGTTGAGCAAAACTTAGATATGTACTTGGGCTTGTGGTTTGTTTTTTTCTTTTATGGAAAAACAGAAAATCCAAATCCCAAGTGCTGTGCTAAAAATCTAACTCTAAACTCTTACTCTTTTCTTGTTTTGTAAATCTTTAAAGCCTCAGTGGATTGTGTTCAGACTTAAGGTGTGATGATTTCCTGTGCAGCATTTGTGGGGGTTGTAAAACAGCTCTTTCCAGCTGCTGCAGGTCTTTGTTGTGCTGTTTATTAAGACAATTGAAGTGAACATTGTGCTAAGATAGTATTACACTGACAAATTCTTTCTTTGCAATCAAATTTCTGAGGAAAATAGCTTGAAGGGCTGTATTTAAATTCTGTGCCCATAGATGGTCTCAGGAATTTTGTGTGCTTATCCTGTTCTCTCATCATTACTGTCTATAAACTGCTGCTTTGCTTCTTAAAGTATAAGGTAAAATGGTGATTTGAGCCCTGAGCCAGCCTTTTGTGTTGTCCTTTGGTATGGCTGGATTTGCTTCAGTGCAGCCTCAGAATTATAAAGTAAATAAAATTCCACAAACACTGAGTCTTTTTATATCTTCTTGACTGCCATCTCAATCAAAAATCACTGGTTTAATATTCATTGAGTAAAGTGGTAGTTGCAGATTTACTTCAGCATTTTCATGTTGAAACACAGAATTCAGTGACAAAGCCACACTTCTTTTTCTAGATACTGATTTGCAGAAATAGCTGTTACTGAAAATGAAAGATTCTTGCTAGTGTAAGGAAAATAAAGGGGAAGAAAAACTGCAGAAACGCATGGCTGAGTGTTTCATGCTTTCTGTTCTTATACTGGGTGCCAACAAACTGTCTACAAATAGAAACAGAGTAAGAAATACAGTCAAAGAACAAATACTTCTATTTTCAATAGTTGTAGAGAGAAAAAAAGATGCAACCTGGTTGAGATTCCCATGAGAATTTTATTGCTTTGCTTAATTCTGCTGTAAACAGTACATCTAGTCTATTGCTGAGTATTTCTGGGATTTTGAGAAAAGTCTGTGCAGTTGTGTACATGGGTTTAGCTTTTTAAAAAGCCCTGAAAAGTGATCTTAAAAATTCTGTCTTCTTCAAGTTAGGCACAGTGGGTTGGATATATTTCTAAAAATGTTCCTCCTGCTATTCAGTATACTTTTGCAAAACAGTATCCCGGTGTTAAAACTGGAGTGATTGTAGCCTGTTCTAGCTCAGTTAAAAGTTGAAAATTAAAAATATCTTAAAAGCACCATGGCATAATTATGTACAGGCTTCTTTTTGTGTGGTCTTAAACAGTTACTGAGTGAAATATTCCTGCTCTGCTCAAAATTTGAAACACCTCATATAAATATGCAAGCTGATAACAATTTGTTCATCCTATTATGTCTTTTAAGGAAAAAAATCAAACTGAAGTCTTGACCTAATGTTCTGTCTATGTATTCTCTGGCATGAGACTTGGCTTTCTACTTTATCCTTCATTACCAGAAAGAAATGTTATATGTGATGTAATAGGAGGTGTTCTTTGTCCTAAGTCATTAAAATACATGAGATTGAGGGGGTTCAAGCAGGCCTAACAAAACTTCAGTTTTGCTTGTGTGCTGTAGCGTGTACATTGTCTTGAGAATAGAGGCAGTGTCCTGGGAATTTAGAAGGCCTTGTGACATTTGTCTTAATTCTTTATATCTCGCTCCCCTCCTGGATAAATGACAGATGCCAATAATGTGGGATTTTTGTTTATTAGAAACTTCAACATGCAAACTAAACAGCAGAGTACTTATGTATACTGGAGGTAACAATATATAAAGAAGCTGTCAAGAGCCCAACTTAAAATGGGAATTTAATTTTAAAATACTTCTCTAGAGGGGCTGTGAACTTCATTTCCCTAAGTGCCAAAATCAGAGGTATTTTTTTTTCCTGGTCAGAGGAGTTTTAAGCACAAAACACATGCAAAGTATTGGAAAAAATAAATTCATTTTAATGCTAAGTATTTTTCTCATCCTTAAGGTTTGTTTGCTTCAGGCAGGCCGGTGAATGTCCCATTCCAATATACTGGGAGACAGGGAGGATTCCAAAGAAATGCAGTGTCCTAAAATACCAAAGACTCCTTTGAAAATGGAATTGTATGTAATCTCTGAGTCCTTATACAGTGGCTTTGTCTTGCACCTTGTAAAAAAGTGTTGCTGTCTGTCATAGAACCCACTAATTATATTCAGTGTTACACAGTAAACATGTGAGAGGATACTGGATCTGAATACAGATTTAATAAAGGATAATCTAATACAGGAACTAGTGAGCTTGAAAGACAGGAAAGTCTAATGTGTTGACTGTTGTTTGAAATCTGCCAGGTGAAAATGAATTTTGATTTTTAAAATAATGAAATTTTATATTATCTATTTTCATAATAAATAAGTGGGAGCATGACGTCTTAATCTTTTAAATGGTTAAATTAAAATTACTTGTTAGCTGAAATTGTTCAAATATATTAAAAAATACTAATAGTGTGGGGAAGATTGCTTTTGTATAATCTCTAAGCTTCAATCTTTATTGAGGGAAGATTTATGTGGAGAAAGAAGCCTATGAAAAGCCATCAAAACCATATCAAACAGTTTCTTGGAATCTTCTTCATGTTGAAGGATCTTCTCATATTAATTCATTATGCTAAGAATATCAATAAAGGCATGATTTACAAGTAACTTAAAAAAAAAAATGGTACTTGTAACTTCTTGTAGCTACTAGATGCATTTTGTCCTGGTATGCCAGCCAGTATGGCCCAAAGCTCTGTACTGCCATGGCAGAAGGGAGCATAAAGCTTCAGTTTCTGCTCAAAATAGATGAATCTATATGCTACAATGGAAAGTATGTGTTCTTAGCAGAGTTTAGCAGTTTAACATCTCCCTGCATTCCTCTGAGGGGATTTATGGCTGCAAGGCTCATCTTGAAGCTTGAGGCTTCACTGGAGGTTTTGTTATGATTGCTGTACTGCTGCTGTGCCAGATTGTTTGCCCATCCTCTAATCCCCCATTTCAGTGGCAATCTGAAATGCACAGCTCTGCTTCCAGTACGTGTTATTTAGGAGATACAGCTAATCACCCTCCACACTCAATTACTGCTCTTGTGAAGACAAAAGCATTTGGAGTAAGGTTAGCCTAAAGCCTATTCAGGCACTTAAATTTTTCCAATAAGCTTTATATCTTTTATATAGCTGAACAGCAAAATCCTAACAGTAATCAAGCAGAATAAGCTCTGACACTGCCAGCAGTGTTGCAGAAGGCTCTCTGGGTAGTGGACTGATCAGCTTTCAGCACTGTTACTTTACAGACCCTCATGGGACCTGGAACCCAGAGCTCCTACAATGCCTGCAGTTGCATAATTCACCTTTTTATATGAGCTCAGTGGAAATCTCGCTGGAAAACAACATAGAAATCTATGGGATAGTATTAGTGTATCCAGTAGTTCTCTAAATACTTCCATTATTAATTAATTTTTCTCTTGGAGACTCCCAGGAAGTTCAGCTTCCATTCCATCTGTGTTTTCTGCAGATAGACACCAGCTTTCTGTCAGCTTGCAAGAACAGCTTCATGTGCTGAGCATTACTGTATGCTCAAGCATACATACATGTACTTTAAAGCTTTTTTCCCCCAACAGCTTGGCAGATAATGCTGCCATACTTTATTATTCTTGTAGTTTCAATGAGAATGTTCTCTAAAGGCTGGTGGCTCCAGCTGATCCGCTGAGTGCTGAGCATGGAATTATAATTCAACAGCACGAGGGAGGGCTGTGCTCACTGTGGTGGGTGCAGGGCATTGCCTACTGCCTGTTGCTTAATCAGCATGAAACTATTAGCAAATTCTTGCCATCTCAGCTATAATGTACTGCTAATATGTTTGCTTTATTGCACAGGACAGTCAAAAAAGCCTGGAATGTTTTAGTAATTTTGAGTAAGCATAACGTTCCTCTTAATGAAGTTTGACAGCATTTTCAGAACTCCCTCACACTGTATAACAAGAGTATCATTACATATTCCTGTGTACTACATGCTGGCAATTTATTTGTCTTTTCTAATGCAACTCTTCTTACATGAAAGCTTTTACATTAGAATTTAAAATTATGTTATTTTACAAAATAGATTCCTGGCAACAAAAGCATGTGTATATTATTAATCCATTTAAACATGTTCTCTAAATTTAGTCATAGTTTTGCAGTTGTCAGAAGACTTTGTAAATCCTACCTCAGTGAAAAAAAATCATGGAAGTTGTTTGGGGTTTTAAAAATTAATTTATGCCCCCAGTGTTTTGAAACATGCTTTGCAATCTGGAGCACACAGTGCATGGGGGAGTGTGTGTGCTAGTGTGGCCTCTTTCACTTGGATCATCTGGGGAAGTTTCAGAGAGGGTTAGTGCCAGATATCCAAATCTGTTTCTTTTTTCCTCCCTGTCTTTTGTTTAGGGGCAGTATTGTTTTTAGATTTAACAAGTTCTTTAATTTACTGATAAATTGGAATGAATCTCCTAACCTAGTGCTTGGGATAACTTTCAGTTTTTCTTGTCAGCCATGAAAAATGATGTTGCACGGCAGAAGGAATTCAGTTATGTTAGTTTATCTTACTTCTGGTAAATTGTGAATTTGTCTAAAAATCATGGGAGAAGTGAGAAGGGTCACTGTGTTTTCCTACTCCCCAGTATGGTACCAGACATTCAGGCCAGGCAGTCTGCATGAGGGGCAGGGATGTGACAAAGAACTCTGCTTCCTATTTTTATTGCAGAGTCTGGTTCACTTACAGCTGCTCTCAGTAATTTCTCTTACTTTTGAGAGTCTTATCTCATTCCTCGAGCCCAGAATTCAGAAAAAGTTTTTATGATCTTAATCCAGCAGTGTTGCTCATGGTCAGAATGGCTCTGCTTGGAATGCAGTGCCATCCCTGGCATGACCAGATGCAATCTTTATGATCGGTGTGTCTTTAGCAGATCCTCTCTGGATTGGTGTAACTGTGACAGCAGGCTTTGGGAGATTGAGTCTACTTCAAATATCAAAATACTCGACCCCCTTCCCATACACACCTCCTCCTTTCTGGCAGGCTGTACTTCTTTGTTTCAGCTCTTCATAAGAGGTCTTTCATCCTCAAACTTTGTTTGAGAAGGATCTGCAAAGAAGCAGGGGGGTTAAACATTTAATTACAGTAGATGTTCATACTTGTCTGACTGAATGGAATCCACACAGAAAACTAGAGTAAGACTTTTTGTGTGTGTCCTGTTACTTCCACAGTTGGCATCTACAGCAAACACAACATTTTATGTTGAATAGCTAGTACCAAGCCTTGTAATTGTTCAGCAGTCCCTCTAGAACATAAGGGACCATTGGAACATGTTCTGACACCTGTTTTGCAACACATACCAATGGACATCATGCAATAATTTTCTGTGTGAAATGTGTAATTGGGTTATGTTTAAGGACTATTGTTGGAAGAGGAGAGATACTTGGATTTAGTTTTGACTTTGGAGGGTTGATAGCTGTGCTGATCTTCTGGGGAAATTGTTGATGTCCCCATTCATTATTATTCTTTGAATATTGTGGCATACACTTTCTCTCCTCCTTTTTTTAAAGTAAGTTTCTAGACCATGTGACACACTGCCTTAGTCCCTTGGCCAATTGTTTTATGTAAGATAGAATAGACATGCTGTAGGCACTATGCATTGATGCTATTTTGTGGTTCTTTCTTGGTTTCTGTAGCATACAATCAATGGATTTTTTTTAATCCTCATGGCCTTGTAGAAGTTATATTTGTACTGTGAAAATTACAATTAACTGCTCATGAATAGATGAATGCTGGATTTTAGATTGCACAGCATTTATTCAGAGGCATAAAGAAGTTAAGCAAAAGCCCCAAACCCCAGTTCATTTAGTTTGCAGGACCTCTGTTTTGTATTACAAAATGCAGCTTGTTTCATCATTTACTTATTTGCAACTTCTTAGGGAAGAAAAATGACTTTAGGTTTCCTGTCAGTGCTGCAGCTGTGAAAGTGAACTGGGGGAAATGGCCACAGGTCCCAGTAAAACTGCTCTTAATTAAGCATGTGTTGTTTGCCAGCTCATAACATTTTGGGGTTGTTTTTGTAAATTGTACCCAGGAATTTATTTAACAGCTGCAGTTCTGAGGATGGTGAAGTTGATAATTCACAGTCAGGAGAGAAGAGCAGTTGAAGCACAAGTATTCCCATTTGTTGGCACATTTCAGCCTTGAGTGACTTAAATTCTGTGCTGAAAGCTTTTTAGTGTAGAGATAATTTTCCTGCCTTTTTTATCATCTCTGGATGCAGAAGTAGGTTTGTCCATTAGTCCATTTGTTCCACTAGATTTGAACTTGCTTGTTCTGAAGAAAAAAGAAAAAAAAAAGTATTAATCGCACAAAGTACAGCACTGTGTATATTTTCTTGTCTAGTTTGTTTTGCATTTTACTAATTTTTTTGGGTTAACCACCTCAGTGAACTGAAAATGGGGGTAAGTCCCTATGTTTTTTTCTGAAATCTGAAAAGCTTGAATGTCCATAAGTCATCCCTCAGGTTTGTGGAAATGTCTGAAATTGAAAGGATGACTAGACCCAATGGCAGCCTCTTGTTTTATCCCTGCCAGTTTTGCTGCAGGTTGAAGAAAATTGTCCTTAAATTTTTCTTTTTGGGGAAAGTGTGCAGGAGGAGGGGAGAGAAAATTTCCTCTTTCCTTACTAGTATGATTTTATAACACTTCTGGGTTTTAACTTATTTTGAGTATTGAGATGCCCTGGTGGTTTGTAGAGGAGAGGAGAATATAGCATCTTCCCTTCCCTAAATTGATTTAAGATATTCCCAACATTCCTGACCTAGGTTTTTGTACTAAAAATTAATAATAGTAATATTCTTTAATTTTTCAAGACGATGTGAGGAAAATGTTTTATTTTATACTCCATTTGTAAAGTATTGCACGTGTTAGATTTAATGTTAGAACAGTTTTTCTCAAAATGCTGACAAAAATATGTTCTTCAGAATTCAGTTTTTTCATTCCAAGTGTGAGACTTAAGCTAGTAAACAAAATTATCTTTCTGTTTTCACTCCTATCTTTCATCCTACTGCTGTGTTCTGTACTCTGAGGTGAGAGGAAGAGCTGTCCTTAGTCATCTTAAAAATATTTGTTATTCTTTGCCTGACCTACTTGGGGTACTTATTTCCTCTTTTGATGGCATGAGGTCACTTCTGCTTCATTTTTAACGATCTGATCACCATGGTACTGTATTGCTCTTTCTTATAGGATGCTGATTTTTCTTAAGAAAAAATGAGGACTTAAATGCAACATTTCAGTTGTGTATACTTGTACAATAAATTAGCTTCTTACTATGTACTTTTAATAGCTTCTTCATCTGTTTCAAACTTCAGATGCGAGTGTGCTGCTTTTCAGGATGAGGGTTACAGATTTGTAATGTAGCCTTGTTTACAAAGCCTTGTGAGAGGAAGGAAGATAGAGAACAACCCCATTGTGGTTCTTTCACACTGCATAGGGACAGAAACAAGAATACTGAAAGTTCTATTGAAGGTTGTGGACTAAACTGCACTTAAGCTTTCAAAGAAAGTTCCCTATTTTCCTGATCAGGCTGTTGCAAAATTGAATTCCTTGTTTGTTCCATATTGTAAGTAACTTTTTTCCCCCCTTCAATCTAGCCTTTTTTTTTACCTGTCCCTGGAAGAAATAGACAGTTCCTTACTTATTTTTGTTTCTATAACTGATTCTGTTTTAGATACTTGAAGATAATTCTTTCTCTCAGCCACCTTTGGAATTTAATTAGGCGGCTAAACCTCTTTAACAGAGAGGTTGTGAAAGAGAAGGTCCTGCTCTCCTGTCACCTTAGTCAGACACTTCAGAGGTGTCTCTGGCTGACCTTGCAGTGACCTGCAAACACCTAAGGAGTCTAAATATGGGAGGGGTTTTTGTTTGTTTGTGGGGTTTTTGTTTGTTTTTGAAGTCTCAAAGGGGTTAATTTATTGTCATTCTGGGTTTTTCCATCCCTTTGCTGCAGGGTCACGTCAGCATCAGGGGTGCAGATGGCGAGGAAAATGGGGCTGTGCCTTTTGGTAGCTGGTGGCCAGTAGAGCGGCATAGCTATGTCTTAAAAATGTATCATTAATCTTTGATTTTCTGAAACAAATAAATTTGTGTTTTTTCTTGTTTTCTAAGCTTTGAGTTGTTGCCTGAGTCCATTGAACTATGTGCTTTATTGATTTAGTTACATGAACTGCATTAGTAAAAGCATTTGCTGAATTTCTATGTAAGCAGAAATGTCAGTGTGGCTTCTGCCTTTCTGCACGAAGGAAATTCTTTTCTTGTGTGCATGGGTAGTTAGGGTAATTAACTCATTTAAAGTTACTTTGTCAAGTTACTTTTCTCTTGGCTTCCCTATCTCCTAAGATTAGCAAACCAGTTTTTTCAAAAGGAAGAAGTGAAGAAAAGTTGTTTTGGTTTTTTCTTGTAGTACGCATTTTGACATGTTAGAAATGATAGCTCTTAAAAATTTTGCCTAAAGGTAGAAACATGGACTTTGTGTGTACAGATTAAGAACATCCTGAGATTCTTATTTCCCTAATCTGAGTTTGTTTCATATTTGAGTATGAATACATTACTTGATGAACAGATTTTATCATATTTTTTCTAAACTTTGGGTATATAATTTTTGTTTTGGTTTGTAAAGGTGTAGAGTTAGCATGACAGTATCTAAAATGTGGTTCTTCAAATCATATATTTTAAAATAGTTTAGCCAGTCCCTAGAACATGATTTTTCAGGTGTTCCTGTTTATACATTAAGCACTTTTGAAATTTATTTTCCAAGATTTTAATACAATGTTTATGGAAGTCCCATGTGAATACCTACAGCTACATCAGCTGATGTTTATTCCCAAGTGGGCAGATAAATCAAGGAAATTGCCCTCTGGAGCTTTGGGGCACGTGAGAGGTGTAGTAGCTTGTGAGTGGTAATTGCAGGTAATAAACTCAGGGAATGCTTGGAGAGGCAGATGTGGAGGGCAACAGGGCTAAAAGTGACTGGAGCCTACCAGTTACACAGCATAATGTATTACTGATTAGTTAGAATGTATTAATGTTAATATATTAGTAAGGCAAACCAACAGATGCCATTCTAGTATCTGATTTGATACTTTGCTTCCTACACCAGTTAACTCTGTTCTTCTCTGGGGTTTGCCACCTTAATTAATCCCATAAGATATTTCCAGTAAGTGTGCTCAGACATCAGCTTTGCTTGTACTGTTTGAATACTGGTGATGTTCTGCAGCTGCATATGTTATTAAAAACTTCTAAGTGTTTTAGATCATAAGATCAAGAAGATATTTTGAAATTATTCTAACACCTAACAAAGAAATACTACCCTAACAAAGACTTGGCAGATTTGCTGCCATGAGCAACATTTGGTGAAGCAGAGTTTCACATAAGTGAAATCTGCTTTTGCAGCAGAGTAAAAGGACAGCAGCTGTAAACTGAGTGGGAGTTCTGCATTTTCTTGTCAAGTGTTTGGAATGAAATACCCTTTCTAACAGAACACATATTTGATGACTGATCTGTTTTAGAACTATCTCTTGCAAATTTTTATTTTCTCTATTTTTTTTTAAGAATCCCCAACTATATATTGTGAAAGTGAACCATTATAATACACACTTAATTGTTCTGGGTTTTTCCTTCTCTTTCTAGTAGGAGAATATTACAGGTTTTGCTCTACTGAATGCTGGGGTTTTGGGTAACTTGTGTGGTAGTATTTAGACTTCATTCTGTTTATTTAAGTGGTTCTCAAGCTATCTTTTAGGTTTTTGAGCTTGCTCAGTACTACAACTTCAGTAACTTGGGAATTTTATCAGAGGTGGTGTTTACTTTCCCATCTGCACTTTTCATGGGTTCCTGGCTTTACAATGCTTTGTGTAAGCACTGGACCCTCAAAAGTACTCTTGAAGGCTATGGGCTCTGTACTTTTGAAGATGTAAAGTGTAGAAAAAATTGCTATTCAGTTTGAAATGACTGTAATGGAACCTTTAGGCTATTATGAGTTCAAATTCTACACTATTCCCACAACAATGTTTCATAGGAGCTAACTTCTTAGACCTGCTGTGTTTCTGTAATGGATACAACATAGAGGTGTTTCATGAAGATCTTAATAATTTGCCTTTAAGAATACTTTCACCTCTCTGAGGCACATGAGATGTACAGCTATACATTAAACCAGCTAAAACAGTAAATGCTTTGATGATTGACGAGTCTCCACTTCTTCTGAAACTTCAAGAGATTATTATGCTGTAACAGTTCTCAAACAACCAAATGGCTTGTTGTGCTCTTGTGATACTTGCCATCTGAAAAGCAGTACCTATTGGCCTATTACAGGATAATTTTCCACCGGAGAAAGCAAGCTAGGCTTTTCTTGTGTTTTCTTAGTTTACCATATTGGTTTTATAGAATACATCCTTGAGAGACATCACAAATTATTCCCAACAGCTTTATCATTCACATGTCTGCATTCATACATGTACTGGGGGCTTCAGAGCGCTCGAGAATTGACAGCAGTTGAGCTAAAATGCAGAAGCAACTTGAGATTAACTTCCTTAAAAGTGGAGGAAAAATAAATCTTCTGTATGTCACATCCAGGTTGTTCAAGATATGGACTAAATTTCTGATTTAGGTTACAGATAACTTTATTATGTCTGTTGAAAGTATCAGCATTTGATCTGGTGAACAGGGGGGAAAAGAAGTGAAGGAAATTTACTGTCTGACTTTTGAACGTTGTCAAATTTGGCCCATTCTTCCTAACTGGGGTAAGCTTGCTGTGCAAGCATGTATGATGTAAAGTGTTTCATATGGTATTGAAATTTTCTGCTATAGGAAAAGCAGCTTTGTCTATATCCTTGGACAAAAGCTTTTTTATGGAAGGGAGAAGCTAGATTGTGCAAGTGGCAAAGTACAAGTGCGGTAAACACTGTCATCTTTGTGCATGTTTGACAAAGGATCCCATTGTAAGATCTTAGTTCCGTTTTTTAAAATATTTGACATCACTGTTGCAGCCCCTCAGTACATTTTCTTTTGTTGCTATAAACTTCCTACGTTCATATGTAATAGTTTGCTCATGCAGTGAGCAAATGCAGGAATGTGAATGAGAAGTTTGCAAAGTATGAAGGGGAAAAATGGTTTTCCATCAATTTTCTTTGAGCGGTGACTTATGATGGGTGATCTGGGAGTGATCTCTGGCACTCCCAGAGCCAGCCAAGTGCTCGCTCCTGTCCCAGGCTGTGTCCTGCTGCTGCAGCCAGTTTCCATTCCTGTTCCTGAGTGGTTGTGAATGTGGCAGAAGCAGCCACCTTTAGCTGTCTGTGCTGCAGGATGTTACAATACAATTAAACAAATCATCATCTTGATGAGTATGAAAATAATTTAAGTCATTTTTTGGGCTACAAAGGGAAGGTAATGTATTTAGTGTGAGGGGTTTTTTGCTATGCATCTAGACATTGGTAGATTGCAGTAGCACTAGATGAAGATCTATATTTTCATCAACTGTAGGAAATTTTCTTTTGTATTATGAGAGAGCTAAAACAGAAGGAACTTACATGGCTGAAAAAACACAAGCACATTCTGGCAACCCCGATGTCCTATGTACTAAGACTGTTTCATAATCTGGTTTCATTAAACAAAATATTATTGGAAGTATATATAATAAAATTAATTGTATGAAACTATCTCCAGTAATAGAAAAAAGTAATATCTCAGCCTGTAGTTCAGTGTAAATAAAATAAGAAATTTCCTGAAAGATAAAATTAGCAAAGGTAAATCATGCTTAATTTAACTGTTTCCAGTCTAATCAAAAGTTACTGACTGCCCATTAAAAATTACTTTGAATCTATCTGCTTAATTTTTAAATGGGACTCTTTTAACTGTTGAATGGCCTTTATTAGGCAGCTACATTTGAATGATTTGTATGGAATGATTTTATTTCTGTATTGCTTTGCCAATGTAGTTTTCTTCTTACCACTTTATAATGGCAAATCAACTGAACACAAGAGCTTCAGTGCACTTAAATAATACTTGCATTACTATAGCTTGTCTGAAATTTATAATCAGCTGTTAACAGGCTTATAATATTTACTCTTGTTGGTTTTTGTGATCCTTAGACTTACAGTATGAATTATCTAGCCTAGGTTGGAGAAGGTTAGAGCATAAAAAATTGTTTCTATTCCCATTTAAATTTGGCTTGTTAAATTAGCTTGTTCTGTTCACCTCTGAAGTAGTAGAGGACTCACTGAAAAATCTCCCCTGTTACAATTTTTGGGTATAAATTGTAAATATGCCTGTATCTGTTAGAAAGAAAACAGAGTCCAGAACATGTCTCTAAAAACACAAACCAAAAGCAGAAAGAGAAAGGAAAAGATGAGCTAATTATTCCAGTTGAAGCTGTCACTTTATGAAAATGAAACTGTAGAGTTTTTGAGATTTCTTTGTGTATCATTCCTGTTGAATAAAGCTGGTATTGAAGTCCCAGACCTTCCTAAAATGACAGTGGGAATTTCTTGGCAAGAAGCTCAGTTGTTGAGGGAACTGGGATACTTCATTCCCAGTCTCAGGATGCTGTAGGATTTGCCTGTTCTCCTTTCTTCAGCTTGCTGCTGCAGAGACAGTGCTCTCTTGCTTTCCTTCAATATAATGCTCTCCTCTTTTGCACCAGTATGGACAATCTGTTGTTTGTAACTTCCTAAGAAGTATTGAAATTTGCCTTTTTTTTTTTTTTTTTTTAAAGGTTCTTCATTTTTAGCAGCTGCTTACAGCAATCTGAATGCTGCTACTGAAATGAAAGCTTTTACATTCAGGTTCATAATTTTAAGAGAAGCTGCAAACAGAGGCACCACAGTGAAAGCAGTTTGATGTGCAGTAGGTCTTGTTTTGCAGGCTAGCATTGCAGTCATTCTTTAGGCAATTGTTATTTTCTAGAAGTTTTTGTCTTGAATTTAAGCTCTATAAGAGGAAAAAGGTAATTACCAGTTACAGGCGAACTTTGTGTTTTTGTTGCTGGCATACTATGCTACTTCACAAGGTACTTTTCATTACCAAAATGTGTACATTTGCTTTCTATTGCACTGAGTTCAGATTTCCAGAGGCCTGATAGCATATCTGTGGCCTTTGTTAAAAATGTTGACTGTTCATTCATGAATGATTAACAGGTTGTTTTTTTAAAGGCCCGTATCTGCTTCCTACTGTGCCAGTATAAAAACTGTGTTCTGAAAATGCTGTGTGTGCAGTCTCTGTTTGAAGAATGTTGTGTGTTGATCCTGGAAACTTGGTCCTGCCTGCATGAAACTCTCTTCCTTATCAATTGTCAAAGATGTAGTGCAAGCAGACTTTTCTGAGAGACTGAAGTTAAATGTGGCAGATGTCTACAGTGTTATACAGAGCATTACTGAGCTCTGGGAGAGGTCCTTATGTTCTTGAAGTTGCCAGAGTGCCTAATGGGCTGTACAGTTTTCGTTCATGCTGTAGTGTTGTAGAAGTATTTCTGCTTTCTAATTTTCCTACATCACTTTTCCAACAAGAGTCCTTCACTCTTAGCAGGAGAGTTCTTAGCAGGAGAAAGCAACGTGAAAAAGTCTGAAATCTGTGTCAAATAGCAAATGAATGCTGAAATGTTTGGAGCATAAGGCATTTAGTATGTGCATGCATGGGCATGTTGAAGGATGTGTTCTTGTAATTCTGATAGTGAGAAGACACGGAGTCTCTTTGGGAAGATTTTATTCCATGTTTATGAACATTCAGAGTTTGATAGTGCAAAAAAAAAAAAAAAAAGGCCTCAGGGAGGGAAGTTCTCACTGGAAGTCCTGTTAAGTGTTTAGCATATATTTAAACCTCCCTTAACTATGTATGTCTGGTTTTGGGCATACACACATGGAAGTGATCAGGAACTGTTTTGGTCTAGGTAATGCTTTGTCTATTCATACTGTCAGTGAGTAATGATTTTGATAAATGAATATTAAAATAATCTGCTTTTTGGCTTGAAATGATTCAAGATTTTTGCAGAACTCAGTTGTGAACTCACAAAATGGTCATCTAAAAGGGAAGGGGAGGTGGTGCAGTGCTTGGGAGCTCTACAGGGACATCCACTGTGACCTGCCTGTGTGGGAATCCCCTTCCCAGCCTGAGGAGGGATTGACCTTCCTGCCAATACTGGCATAGAAGAGACACTAATGTTAATTTCAGGAAACTTTGAACTTTGTAAAAACTGGGGTTTTTAATAAATAAATAAGATATTCTTGACAAAAGTGGCCTTGGTAAGGTTAAGTGCTGTTGAACTGAGCAAAATCCTAGACACAACAACATACCTCATTGCATGACTTGGGGTGTGAGGAAGTTTCCTTGTGTGCTACAAGGTTATTAAAAATAGTTCCTGATAAGTAAGTCATATCCCTCAAAGACCTACTTATGAGCTAAGCTGTGCATTATAGTCAGATTGGTGGCTTTGCATTTTCTTAATGCTTCACTGAAAGCAGTAATTTCCGGACATCCTTCAAAAATCTTGCAGTTCAAAAATCTGTCAGAAGAGAAGACAACAGGGAATGAAAGTAGCTGGAGGGCTGGCTTGGCAGGACAGCTAGTTGTCTTTTTAGTTGCACAGGAGAAAAGTTCTGTCTTTGCCTTGAAAAACAAAAATTGGTATATTGAGTTTGGAAGCACTAAGCATTCAGAAGAAAATCCCTCATTTACACTTTCCTATCACGTTACTGTTTTAAACATTACTTTTATGCTGCCTGAGTTAAGTGGCAGAACTGTGGCTGTGAGCTCCCAGTATTTGCTGAGCATGTCCATGTCTTGCAGTTTCATCAGGAGTTGTGCTGGTTATAATGCTGAATTGGTTGAAGACCTCAGTGTGAGGGTTCTGAACCACATTTCTATGTGTTGCTTGAGAAAATATTCCAAAGCAAATATGTACCAAGCATTCTGTGTTGCAGGCTTTCTATTTGGAAAGCACTTTATTAATACAGAATACTGTTCTTTTAATGATAGCACTTAACTGTCTTAATTAAAAAAAAAAAAAAAAAAAAAAAGTAGCTGTTAAATGCCAGCCAGACAGCAAAGCTGCCTTGTTGCTTTGTGTAGAAGAGGAATTTCAGGAGGAGGTAAGGGTTGTGCAAGCCACCAGCACCCAGTGGCAGCAGCCAGGGTGTTTGGTGGTGCCACTTTTGCCACTTCCTTATAAGAGAGGAAGAAGCTGGAGGTTTGTGTGTTCTGCAGTGTCATTTCAATGACAAACCCTGGGCTTTAATGGCAGGGTGGTTTATGTGGGAGGTGCAGCTCTGCAGGCTCTTAGGGCACCAAGGCACTACTGAAAGAGGAGGCATCAAAGATTACTGCCCCAGCATCCCAGGGAATTGGTTCATCCCTGAGGACAATTGGGTGGTCCTCATTCACAATAGTGTTGTTTGTGCTCTTAGGGCTCTCAAGATCAACTCTACCAAAGGCAACTGTTCTACCCTCCTCACAAAAAAAAAAAAAACAACAAACCAAAAGCAGCATATGTGACTTGAGGAGTAGAAAAATATCCTTTTACTGTTCATCAAGTTTTGTAACAGATTTTTCCTTTGAATCAGGTATTGAATCAGGTAATACAGATTTTGCCTGTGCTGCATTCTTTTATTTTCAGCACTTGTGGTTTGCCTGAGTTGTACTGTACTTGCTGTATCTGGTAAGCTGTGTTGTCTCTTTTAAAGGCACACAAAACAAGTCCATGCCCGTTATAATCTCATTAAGTTCCTCTCTAGCTGTTTCCCCCTTTGGTTGTGGATATTGCCCATATTTGGTTCTACCTATGGTGCAATCAGTTTGTCTGATTGTGTGGTATGATACACTGTCTTGCCTGAGCAAACCCTGATAATTTATGATTAGATGTGGCCTAGATTAGCATCTTATGATTTTAATATTTAAAAGCGCATTATAAAAGATCTTTTATGCAATGCAGCAGCAACAGGAGGCACAAAGACTTGCCTACAGCAAAGCTGCTCAATTAAAACCAAAGGAATGTATAAATTGTATAGTTTTTCCTTTAGAGTACCTAAATATTGTGCCCCAAAATACAGAAATGGCAGTGCATTACCAGGAAACTCTTTAATTTGGTTTAATAAATCGGTGCTTTCACAATTTCATAATCACAGCTCTCGTGAAAACACATGTTCTTACACTCTGCATGGCATGTTTGTATTAGACTTTAATAATTGAATATCTGAAGATTATTTCTCTCCTAAACACTGTAGGGGCTCATTTGGAAGTACTTGTGGTTTCAGGAAGTTCTGTGGTCTTCTAAACCACATAATTTCTGCTGTCACATTAGCAAACTATTTATTAATAAGCAATTGTCATTAGTGTTTTTTTTTCTTGTAGGTGTTTGTTCTACTTTCGTGCATGTATGTGAACAAAATCAGGTGGATAAGAATATCCACCTAATTTCTACAAGAAGGGAAGGGTAATTGAAACACTTTAGAGTGTTGCCTAAAATATCTTCCAATAAGCATGTCTGAAGAGGCATACAGGTGAACTGTCCAGGTGTTTTTCAGAATTTCTTAGTCACAAGCTTGTGCTTATCTTTCCAACTGAGCTGCCTGTTTAGACCTTGCTGAGAATGCAAAAGTGCTGCTTTATGTTCAGCACTGTATCAACAGTGAGGTGGAAAGGTTGGGGAACGATCTTTGCTTAACAAGTGGCATCTCAGAAATGCTATGTATTGTCTTGAACAAGATCACATTACTTACAGTTTCTGAGCAATACTTGAACTGTAAAGCTGAAGTTTTTCAGCAAGGCATGGCAAGCATTTTATTTTTTGATGATGATTCCAGTGTGTTTCAAATCTACTGTAAGACATAATTATCAGCTGTCATCTGGAGAATGCTGAAAAATTGGTTCAGTATTAAATAAATATAGCTTGTGATATCTACCTTAGAATTAAGATTCTAATGTTCATGCACCCCAGCATTTTATGGCTGTCCTTTGTGCTTTTGTACTTAACAACAAAAAAAGGAGTTTGTTGGTTTGTTTTACTACTGTATTCTGGTTTGTAAGGGAGCATTCGAAAATTCATTTGCTCATTAACAGTGCATTTCTTCTCTCAATAGCCAACTACTCCACCAAGCCAAGGGAGGCCTGATTCACCAGTTTATGCTAATTTACAAGAACTGAAAATATCTCAGTCTGCACTTCCACCACTACCTACAAGTGCTCCAGTCCAAATAAATGGGGAATGGGAAACCCATAAAGACACGACAGGACGCTGTTATTACTACAACAGAGGATCACAGGAACGAACATGGAAACCTCCGCGGTGGGCCCGAGATGCAAGCATTAATAAAGGGGATTCCCAGAGCCATGCAGAGCATGAGGTAGCTCCTTCTGAGATCAAAAGCAATGAGATTGTAATGCATATGAATGGTCTTTTGCTGTGGAATTTGGTATCTCTTAGTTTCAAGGAGTGTCTTCCTTTGTCTTTTTGGTTATGTATTTGTCCTGGTATGAAGCAGTCAACAGTTTCACTCTTGAGTTACTTTTGTGTACAGGAATGTGTACATGAACTGTGTGGAAGAGTAGCAACTTGTGAAAATGCCTGTAAAAACAGCCCCATAGCAGATATTGCTACTTTTGACTAGATTACATTCAGGGCATAAACCTATTTTTTAGGTATATCAATGGATCTTTTTTATTATGTAAAACTTTTGCTTTTGCAAAGCCTTTTGGTAAAGCTTTGCTGCTGACCTTGCTTGAGACAGTTGACGCTTAACGTGAAGTTATTTATGTTAAAAGATGATTTGGACTAATATTTGTCCAAATTTATTCTGTGCAGCTAATTGCTAGGGAAAGTTTGATCGTGAGGTGTGTTTATCTGAGCTACAGTGGTTCAGATAAAGTAAAGGAATAGTTGGAATATGGATATTACTATTTAGATATGCTTAAAATAGTGTTCTTGTGTCCAAACAGTACTGAGGTTAACCAGTTTCCTGATGGAAAGAAAAAGCAAATATTTATCAAGAAATCTTCTACATATTTCACTTTTATATACCCTTTTCAAATATATCAAGAGAGAGTTTTGGTGGATTTTCTCCTGCGCTAACTATATATAGTGTCTCTATATATCCTACATATATATACACCTAGGCTATAAAACCAGAGTTTAGTTTTAAAATTGAGTTGTGGACTGCTCAAAAATTTTTGATTGCTGAAAGCCTGTCACAGAAATCTACCTCTGGAAGAAAGGTAGGAACAGGAGAGAAAGGTAAATGGAAATCTTTCATTTCCTTTGGCACTGGCCTTCACAGCAACCATGACATCCATAAGCATTTAAATAGCCACATTTTCTTGTCTCAGCCGAATGGCAGCAACAGGCAAACAGAATGTTTATGCCTGTCCCTTTGGTATCTCTGGTGATGGTCTCTTATTTCATCACTGTCCTTTTGCTGGGTAAGACTGGTTTTAGTCTGGATAAGCCGATTGCTTTTTTGAGTAGTGATTCTCCTTGTCATAGTAATGGTTTTCTCATTGTTGTAGTTCTTCCTTCTTTTCATGGAAGGACTTGCAAGAATTCTTTCTCCCTCTCCATCTGGAAGCAGTCCCTCTGACTCTTACTCATACATCTGTACCATCACTTCATCACATGGTTGCATCTTTTAAATGCTTGATTTTTTTTTTTTTTAAATTGTCCATAACTTCTTTCATCTGAGTTCTTTTGTTTATTTATGATGTTTCAGGTATCACAAGTTGGCCATCATACAGTTATGTCTGTCAAGTTTTCAGTCTTCATGAGACCATTGGATGATACACGTTTTGATTTTTAACTAGACACTAAGTCTGTATTTCCAGTAGCATAAGCTCCTTAGCTAATTTGTGTCTTGACTGGGTTTTCAAAATATGAGTCTAGGGAGAGATACACATTGCATGGTCATGTCAATCCACTTACCAGCAGTCATGTGTTGATTTTGAAGCTGCCTTTCCCTCACCCCTCTTTCCTTTCTTTTCTTTTCTGTTCTGCATTTGAGAACATGCTTCACACTCCACTGTTCGTGTTCCTTTTTTGGAACCTCTGGTTACCTAATTCAATATGAAGTAAAGATTGAGATCCAAGCCTAAGCTACAGTAAAATATAGAGCATCTCAAATTTTGTCTGGTTAGGAAAAGTTAGAGCTAACATATCTTAATAATATTAAGTTGGCTTTTATGTGAGTCTGAGTTATGCTCTTTTAATAATGAAAGAGTACATGCAGAAGGATTGTATGCTAGTTTCTTCTGATTTGTCCTCAGAGGAGCTTGTGTTGTATTAGGTAGCAAAATGGAAGGTGATGTAAAAATGGCAACTGAGAGATCATATATTCTAAAATATGAGTAATGTATGAAACATGACATAGTTTATAGTTGGTCTTTGAACTTTGTGATTAGGAAATCAAATTTTATTGGATAATTAAAAAGGGGCAGAGTTGTACCTTCTTTGCCAAAGCAGCTGGTCACAGCCATGGCACAAAGAAAACAGTTGCAGTTCATGGCAGTTAAATGGATGTTATATGTTACGTGGATGGGATGAGGGAAGCAGTGAATTCCTATGGACAGGGCCTTTAAGAAAGTGTGTAAGATTCTGGAATTACAGATAAAATGTATTAGAGGCAGTGACTTGTTAATGTATCTGAGGAAGGACTGCTTAACAGTAACTAGGAGAAATTTGTCAAGCAAAGTGATTTAATTAAGTTGAACTGTAAAAGGAATGAGATGTCAGAATATCAGAGACAAACCCTTAATACCTAGGTAGGAGGTCATAATGTGAAGTGGACATCCACAAATTACCCAACAGCTGTAGAAAAGCGATGAGTTTTAATTGAATTTCAAACTAGATTTAAATTGTGTCCAGAATGCAATTTCATTCCATGTTTTTTGTTTCAGTATAATCAATATATAAATATAAACTGTATTCATAAATTCAATATAAATGGTAATAAAGGGATGGTAGCTTCCTTAATTAGTATTCTTCCTGATTATTTTCACTTGTACAAGTAGTAGTAATGTTAAAAGCTACAAAGGTTAAGTGATAGAAGGTAGACAGCTGTTCCTGTTGAATGCATGATGATGAACTGGTCTCTGCCCCCAGGAACTTCCTATGTAAATAGAAAAAAAGCCAAGAATTACAATAGAAGCAATGCTGTGGGGGACCTTTTCTGTAATTCTCTTTAATGTCACATCAAAATTCTTCTAAGGTGTAAGGTTGGGCAGCTGTCTGCTTAAGATGGCTTTATTTAAGTGTGGGATAGTGCAACTGGGGATGAGACTTGAGATAAAGTATGGACAATGTGAAAAAAAACATATAGGCAGTTAATGCTGAAAAAGTGGTGAAAGTGAAATTGAAAGCTGCGGAATGTGGTTTGGCCAGTGTTCTCTAAACTCTGTTGGTGCAGCTTTAGCAGCTGTTCATGACAGCTGAGGGACAAGGAATACTTTGGCTTGGTAAAATTTGTAACTTTTTTTGTTGAGTAATTTTGTTGAAGATTTGGTCTGCAAATGTACAGGATATGAGTTAAGACTTGCAGCATCTTAACTAATATTATATGGATGCCATGCAGATAGACACATTAACAGTCATTCTTACTATACAGCAGTGTTTTTTCTAGGAGAATTTTCAGTTTTAGGTCCTCTGTTTAGTTTTGTGTGTGTAGGGTATTTCTTCAGTATCAGGACTTGCTTGGAAGAGGCAAATGCCAATGTATTGTATTATTAGGTTACCATCTCTGTAGATAGTAATAATAAAAATGTCCAAAGTCTTCTACATTGATTTGCCATATGTCAATGCAATTAATATTTAACTATCAAAACCATATAAACTTAAGTACATGTATACAATATAGTTATTATCCAATGAAACAGTAGTTCAAATGGGGTCAGTAGCACCCTTGGCAGCTCCTCAGTCTTAATTCTACAAGTGTGATAATAGGACTGAAGACTCCCCCCACCCTGCTCCCTCCACTCTTCCCTTCCCCACAGTGGTTAGAAATTGGCATATGAGAATTTCACATTGCCCCATGTGCAAGAGAGGTTAACATGGTTTACATGCTCACATTCAGTAAGCTGTAGAGGACATTTGCATTTTTTATGTTCCTTAATTAATGGCCTAAAAATTTCCTGTGGGTTTTCCTGTGCTTGGTAAGCTGGGTCATGTCAGTTGAGGGAGTTTGTGTCAAACAAGTGGTAAGGTATTCAGAAAAGTAACACCAAAAAACTATGTAGAAATCATTTGGATATGTCACTAAACATATAGTCTTTAAACCCACTGACTTTTAAAAACTGGGGAGTTTCTGATTATTGAATATCTTTTTAAGACTTAACTTTTTGGGGAGGTTTTTTTTCTTATTTAAAAATGAAATTGTGTTTCTCTCCTGCCTTACAGCTTTTTTTCAAAACCCTGACACTAGTGTTATTGAACCATAGTATTTTACTCGTATAGTCTCTAAGGGTGTCTTAAATGTTATGGCTTCTGCTAGCTGAGGATCCAAGACACTGTGAAAAGAAATCTGCATAGAATTCCTCAGGAGACCATAGCATAGAGTTATTGTGGGAGATGAAAGAAGGAAGATTTTTTTTGATGCGTGGAGTGGATGCTTAGAGTAAGACTACAGTGTGTTAGCAGGGGGATGAACAAGGTTTATGAGGGAACAGAAATTGTTTGATGTGTGTGTAAAATCTTTTCTGTGTGTTACACATCAAAATTGCTCCTAGCATAATAATTTACTTCTGCCTTCAGGAAACAATTTTTCACCTCAGCTAGCTGTGCCTGGTGGAAAGCCTTGCTTTTGCGATGCTCTTTGTTATGTACATCAGAGTTGGAAGGAGGAGAGTGGAAATTCATAATAGTGTAAGATACATTGGACAAATACTGTAAAATGCTGGTAGCTAAGAAGGTGGAACTGAAGTTTCAATTGTCCTTAATTGTTCCTGTGTTTCCAGATGTGTTTGAGAAAAGGAGAAGGATTTAGGTATAAAATTTGGGATGTTGGTAGAAAAGTGAGGTAGCAGGTCTCCCAGGTTAAGGCAATGCAGATTACTAAAGCTAACTCTCTTCATCAGTAATGTAAATTCGTAGGAATAAAATTTGAATAGTCAAAACTCACAGAGTTTAAATTTGAGTAGTGAAATCTGGTATAGTGGAAATAAAAAAAAAAATGTATCAGTAAAAGCTAGTTGTTCTGAAAATACTTTGAATTGTCTGCACTGTAAAAATGCATCTCATTATCTCATATAAGATATAAAAATGTGAACTCCCTGATTTCATTACTATTCTCTTTCTAGTCAAATAATCTTTGATCTTTCAGATTTTAAAGTGCTTTCATTCTCAAATCTGCCTTATATGTTTCTGACTACTTGTAGCATCTTTCATCAGAAGAAAACGACCACAGTTCTTGTTACAGCCAGTCAGATAGTCAGTATGGTTCTCCTCCAAAGGGTTGGTCAGAAGAGTTGGATGAACATGGTCAAACCTTATATACCAATGACTATACTAATGAAAAGGTACTTTTTCCTTCTTCTCATCATGTGTTCTAAATCTTTTCCACTAATTCACTTCTAGAAATGAAACCCTCATTTCCAAAAGTGAAGAGCATACCTCAACAGTATCTTCTTTTGTTTTTTTAAATATGCATGAAGCTTTAGCAAGTGAACTGACTTTTTTTCTTACGTGTTTTTGTTATTTAGAAGCAGTTTTATTTCCAGTTGCGTTTCAGATTGTATTAAATGAACATACCATGTATAATCTTTTTAGTTCCTGCCCTCCCCCTTCCTCTTGGTTATACTTCAGGAATGAGCATTCAACCAGTAAGTTTTTCTTACTGACTTTTAAGAGCTGTTCTTGTCTACATAGACCTTCCAGTAAAGATGTTTTTAAACTGAATGTAATGCTGCTTTATCACTCTCATAATTTCCTTTATTAGAGATTTTTCACGACTACTTTCAGATGTAGACAAACTTCTTAATTAAACTACAGCCATATCAGCAGATTTATACCCTATCCTATGTAATTGCTACTGACATCTTACTGTGATGTTGGCCATGCCATAAAAGTTTATCCCACTTAGGATAAATTGCAGTATTTGTTTATATTTGTAAAGCAGTCTGTTTTTCTAATTGTTCACTAAAGCTGCATTTTGAGTTTTTTTAACTTCTAAATTGTTCACTGAAACAAACTATCATATTATAGCACCACCTGTTCTCGAGTTGAATTAGGCGAGTTTTATTTGCAAGGATTTTCTAAATTGTTGGATTTTCTGTCAGTTCTGGAATTTTATCCTCTTTAATCTGTTTGTGACAAATGTCTGTAAAGCACATTCCTATGTTTTAGCAAATATGCAGCCTTCTTTTTTAATTGCACTGGGATTGATTAAAACCAGCCTTTCCTACCACAAACAGTTATAGAAAGGCAATCTTGTGAAACCTGCTTGAGCCAAGAGCCTTGCTGTGAGTGTTTCTGTACTTTTCTGCAATCATCTTGTTGATTTTTGCTCATTACAATTCTTTTCTTTCTGCATGACCGGTCCCAGTTGTCATGTGCTTACTTTGATTGTGGGAGTTACTTGTTGAGGTTACAGAAATTATACTGTCTTCTTCATGATTGCTCTAGGGACTGCATCTCATGTTTCCATTGATGTTTTAAAAAAGTTGTTCAACAAGTGTATATATCTCTCAAATTATCAGCAATTGCTGGTTGAGCTGCTTTTTTGTAATTTTATGTATAATATTGTGATGCAGATCTGATGGAAAAACTGTGCCTCCCTAAACTGACAACATAATGTTGGTAAGAACGAGATATAGCATCTTAAAAAAATCTATTTATCACAATCTCTTGTGTGATATTGCAGGACTTTTTTTCTGAGGAGTTAAAAAAATCAGGACGCTGAAAACTGTTGCTGTCATTGCAATCTAACCTTGGTTAGTTAATGGAGGTTGTGCATTAGACACAGCTGAAGTGGATGGCACTTAATTAAAAATTAACTTTAAATCTCAGGTCTCAGAGAATTACTGTTGTGACTGTCACTCTGATTATGTTTTCTATCATCACATTTCTTTCTGCAGTGGATAAAACATGCAGATGAACAAGGTAGACCATACTACTACAGTGCTGATGGTTCCAGATCAGAGTGGGAGTTACCTAAGGTGAGTGACCTAAAAAAGAAACTTCAACAACTTGGGGCTTTCCCCGCTTCCTGAATATGTGTACTCTCAGGCCTTGAATGTGAGACATTAATCACCAGAAGACTCTGATATTGCTCTTTGTTATTTATTGAAATTTTTGTGGAATTTCTCATTATGAAGAGAAAAAAAAATACTCAAGGGCATGAAAAATGTGTGTATGTAGCTATTCAGATGTCAAAAAAGATCTGGTGTCTTTGAACTGAGCAAAGGTTTTATGCAGGACTGCAGAATAGTATCTGTGATTTTGCAGTGATAAAGAAAATCTGTATGGGAAAAAGAGAAATCTTCACTGAGAAACTGTAATCTATTTTTAGTACCCTGCAAAGTGCTTATACAAACAAGTCTTGGAAAACAAAAGTTTCAGCAGTTTTGTGGTATCTTTGAGCATGACACAGTTTCGCCAGAAGTGTGTTCTGGTATTTATTAATTTTGTAGTGAAAATAGAAATTTGTAGGGAAGTGACAGATCTAGGGACACTTGGTAGTCTGAAGATGTATATAATACTATTTAATTCCCATATTCACTTCAAAAAACTAGGGCATTTGTCATGTGGATGTTAGGTATGTCTTCCCTGCTATTTGCTCAATACTACATATTAAGGTGTGACCATTAAAAAAATTGTTTCACACAAAAGTGTGTGCATAAATATATGAAAAAGCATGTTTCTCCATTATTATTTTATCAGTGCGAAAATCAGTGTCTTGAGTTGCTTCCACTTAAAAAGGAGCAACGCTTAATAGGTAGTGCTTTCATAATACTTGTGAGGAAATATTTATATTGAAAATGATTAATGGAGTTATATACTAAGCTGTTTTGTTATGTCAGTAGAAGAATGTGCATCTGAATCACTGAAGAGCTGAGTTAGCTTTGAGAATTCTCCTATGTTAGTCTGTGTTAGATAACTTAAATTTTGTAACATGCTTCAGTGTAACAATATAATCTGTACCTATTGGTCTTAAAAGCTGTTTAGCTTTAGATTAGTTATTGGATTTATTAGAAGTCTGAAAATCTGATAGACCAGATTTTACCAGAAGCAATTATTACTTGAATATGTAGAATTGAAATAATTTTGGGGAATAGTGACATGAGTACTTGATTCCATGACTTCTGCTGTGCAGAAAGTTTTGACTTAGAAGAAATTGTGTTTCACAAAAACAGATTGAGTTTGGATTTGAATTAAATAGCAAATTGCCTTTAATCCAATTAGAATAAGTCACAAAGGTAATCCAGAACCATTACCTGAGGTACATTAGGAGGCATAAAAGAGTGGGTTCTAGTATTTTTTTAATAATACATGTTATTCTAGTGATTCTAAACAAAGTCTGAGTTCTGTTGTATTAGTAGCCACTTCCAAAATGAAACATAATCTTTAGTTTGTAATTTGTGATCTGAAAGTGATCACATATTGCTGTTAAAATTTTTCCTCATAAATTATTTCTCATGATCCATTTGGGCAGAATGTACTTTTTAATTCCTTCTTGAAACTAATAAATCTTGACTGGCAGCAAATATAAGGTTAACAGAAGAAAATGAGCAATTGACTCTTAGATTCATGATCCAAGAGTCTCTCTATTTTCAGAAGTCCTTGGCTTTTAACTTTAAATTCAGTGGAATAGATTAAATATTTCAACAAAAGATTTAGCTAGTATATGTAACTATATATTTGAAGATGTTATGCTTGTGAGTAATTAAGCATGAGTGAAGATTAGTCTCTCAAAGATCTTGCTGAAGCTGGTTCTAAAGTACTTAAAAATGTATTAGAAAGACCACTCAGACCACAAAACTGCCTTGAAAAAAATATATATGTTGGAAATTCTCTTGAGTAGTGAGAGAAAACCATAGAAAGACCTCAGTACTGTAACACTTGCTTAAATGAAAAGTAAGTTACTAGGAAAAATCCCGGTCTTGCTCGGTTTTGGAATTTTTTTCCAGTGTATTTAGCTCAAATATTGCCTTCCAAATCTTGTGAAATAAAGTGATATAAAAGCATGGTCATGTAATGCTATTAAACCAGAAAAAGAATCTTTTTGTTAGATGGTTCTTAATAATTTGGATTTCATTAGAACTAAAAATGGTCCAGAGATTTCTGGAAATAGCACACTAGCTGAGCTGATACTGTGACATTAAAAGTCTTCAGAGTAATAGAATTAACTATAAATGTGCATGTGCTTGGGAATAACACACTGTTCTTGTACATGTGTTAAAAATTGTGAGGGTATACGTTGGGAAGGGAGGACAGTTACCAAACAAATTACTTTAGACAGTCTCACAAAAAAGCCCTCCAGTCATGTGAATTTAAATAACATCTAGGAATAGCAGGATGCCTTTGGCTAAAAATGATGTTTCAGATGGAGTAGCTTTGACAACTGCTGAAAAGTCTATTAGGGCTCGTGATGAGTGTGACCCAGCTTTCTGCAGTGGAAGAGAAGAACATACTGAATTAATCTTTAAAATGGATAATAATGTTTTAATCATAGTTTCTACTAGATCTTGCAGAAGACTGAGATTTCTGATCTGCAGCATTCTGTTGTATGCGGGTTTTGGTTCTTACCAATTATTATTAAAAAAACCCACCAAAACAAGCAACAAAAAACCCAACAAACAAGGAATTAAACGTTAGATCACTGTAATAAAATACGTTTATTTCCTGTGTAGTGGAAGAGTACTGTCTAAATTCAGGTTAAGAAGGGCTACAACCCTATTCCAGAAACCTAGTTTTCTAATAGGAGTTTTATGACTTAAGCAAATGAGAAATCTCTAGTAGGGGTGAGGGGAATTAAACTCAGTTTAGGAATGAGAACTCCCTAATTTCTGAAGTTTCAAAAAAATTAACCTATCAAAATCACAAAAAAGAAAGGTGGGAAATCTATCTAATAAATACTGAAATAAATAGCTCAAATGAGAGTTAGAGGGGACAACCTAACAAAAAGTAGAGATTAAAAATCTCTCAGATTTTCGAAATGCATTCCTAGGCTAAAACCTGGTGTAAAAGCATGATGCTTGGCCTTCCTCTGAATGAGTTCACTGATCCTAGAGTAGCCTTTGGAAGAAAATGTGTGTACTATAAGCCTCTGGAGCGAACTCAGTTTTAGTGTTAATATTTACAGACTGTGATATTGCAATTGCATGTGTTCTTTTCACAAGTTCCTGCAGCATAAGCTCTCCTTGCTGTATCCACAGAGGAAGCAGTAGCTGGAGTATCTTCATTTTTGGCAGTGTTAATGGAGCAGCAGTCTGTTAATTCACTCTGTGCACTGCCAGTGTGGGGGGATACTTGCTGAATGGTTTTTCTGATGGAGACCTGGAAACTGTCAGAGCATGATAGCTGAAAAAATTACAGTAAAACAGGGTGCAGGTAATGTCAGAAACATAACATGCAATCAAATGGTGAAAGAAAATAAATATGAGAACATGTAAATAAAGCTTGGTTGTCTTATGCTAAATTTGTCTTCTTCTGAGCTGTGCTGCTGGATTAAGGTTACCCTGTGTGTTTGCATTTGAGTCTACTGCAAGTCAATGCACTAGGCAGTTTCATTAGCAGTAGTGACATTCTTATCCTAAAATTTGGGATTGGTTGATGAAAGTTGAGACAGCCTCAGTTGGTCTGAGGATCCAGTTGTTAAAAAAACAAACCCAAGTTAAGTATGAGAAAGCAGTCAGGTGTTTTGTTTTGGTTTTTTTTTTTCATTTCTCTTTAATATATGTATTTCTGCTCACAAAACCTGGTCTGATCTTCCTTATTTGTCCTGGGGTTTAGTGGCTCCTACCTCCCTCCAGCTTTTGCTTGGGCACACAGCAGGGCCTGGGGCAATCAGCAAGGACTTGGGGCTGCTCATCAAAGATGTCTTGGTGACCCTGAGGGTTAAAAGGGGAAGCAGTGGGTGCCCAAGGTAGCAAAGTGGACAGAGAAGGTTATCCAGAGGTGTCTTTCAGTCACTGGTACGTTTGAGCTGCAGCTGCTTGTCCCAGCGCTCTCGTTCTGTTCCTTCCGCGTGCCTGAGGCCTCCAGCTGCTGCCACCCTGACATTCTGAGGTAGAGAATGAGGAATCTTCATTCACTAGAGAAAGGAAGGGAATGAATTCCCTTAAAAGGACAAAAGTAATCCTTATTTATTTATGGAGGTTTAAGAAAAATGTGTTACTGATATATTTGATAGGAAAAGCAGAAGCTGTAACATAGGTGTTACATCTATCAGCAACAACAACAAAGTTTATTCAAAGCCAAGGACAGTAGGGCCCCTAGAAAGTAGTTTTGTTCTGAGGCAGCTTTAATTTTTTTAAAGAAGGTTCTTCTATTTCAGACAGTCTATTGGGACAATTGCAAATAATATATGAGGTGCTAAAGGGTACTAGGATAGCACAATATTTTTAAAGCTGCTGTTTTGATCTTTGACTGCAGTAAGGTAGGGTAAAACGCTTCACTTCAGGTCTTTATCAACTTTCAGTATTAGTTGCTTCCCAGTCTTTTCTCCCTTAGCCCACCCAGTTCCTTCCTCAGGCTGAAGATGTTGCTAACACAAACCAAGAAGAATCTTTTTTCTGTTTCTTAAAGCTGACAGATCTGTGCCATCACTGTAAGAATGGGGACAACTGCTACAAATAACTTGTAGGTGTTACATTTGTTTCAGCCACAATTAGGCTAGGACAGAGCCTTGAGCCCTGAGGTGTATCAACTTAAAATTAAATAGAAATCACTCAGCCAGTTGAGAAGGTTAGGAATTTTTATACTGAGGCAAAGAAAGCCTTTAAGTAGCTGGAGAAGGTATTGAACAAATTCAGCAATGAAAAGAATACTGTGTGACCTAAATTTGCACCACTGGTGTCCTTGAACTACAGTAAGAACTGTTACAAAAAAACCCCCAAACCACTGTTTTTCTTGGTGTGTGCAGTCAGAGAATGAATAATTTGCTCATGTGCCCCTTGTGTGATAGGAGGTGCTCCCAATGAGATGGGGAACAAGCTGGGGTGATGTGCCAGAGGAGTGGGTGTAATGGGACAAATTTGGGTTTGTGGAGGATTTCCAAGTGTGTAAATTTGGAGTTGTTTTCTACGTTTTAAAAAGCTTTAGAGTTAGGAAGATAACACTGCACCGTAAGAAGATGCTGATAAGGCACGTGGTGTAGCAGGGTTGTCCCACCAGGCAATGTGTAGTCTTGATTGGGTTAATTTTATTGCAGAGGACAGCCCTTGCCTGATGTCTGTCTTCAAGATCACACCAAGTCTTAGGCATAGAAAGCCTGCTTATGGTTATGTAAAAACAAGATTTTGTTTGAGGGAGGGCAAGCCCAACCTTGTTTCTGGTAAACAATGGTAAATACTGCAAATACAGCAGGAGAGAGAGCAGCTCCTCTGCAGGCAGGAGTCCTGTAGAGCATCAGAAAGGGAACCAGGCCTGAAGCTGTTCTGCAAGGCACTTTGAACTGAGGTTGGGTGGGGGCAGAGCTAAGAGTAGCAGGGTGGTATCATCCAACCAGGCAAGCCTTCCAGCTTGGCCTCTTCCTGGGCAGTGGACTCTGCCTGGTCTAGAGGATGGTGAGTTCTGCTGGACAATGCGGATTAGGAAGTGGTGTCTCTATCTCCCTCTGATTCTCTTTGGAGATCACAGATCAGTTTGTGTATTTTAAAAGTGGAGACTTATCTCGAGCCCAGGAACACAAAACTTTTTTTATTTCCACATCACCCTTCCCCCCAATATGTTTTACTATTTATAATGAATAAAACAAAAAACCTCATAGACATCCGAGAAAAAAAGATTTAGTTGAAGTTTCTATTGTGAGAAAATGGGGCAGAAATGTCAAATGTTCCCTTTAAAGACTTGTCAGTTTACTAACACTGTTGGTATCACCAATGCAAATTATTTAAGCTGCTAAGATGCATAGAGCTCAGTGTTCCAGAGTTGTTAGCAGTGCTTTGTTAATGAGCTCCATATACATTTGCTTTGCTTTCTTGTTAGATATGTTTAGTAAAACTTGAATTTCATGTTACAGTTCCTTTCTCCTTCAAGGTGAAGTTGTCTCTTAGAGAAGTTAACTCCTGTTGGCTTGTGATAGTATCAAAGGCACCATTTAAATATAGATCACCGGTGCCCATATCCTAACTTTTAAAATGCACTTAAACTCAAGATAAATTCCTTCAAAATAGATATTTGTTTATTCAATTCCTTGAGTTACTCAAAGAGAAAATGCATGGAAGACTTCCATAAATAATGTATGCCAGTGTCAGTAATGTGTAAATTTATTTCTGAAATAAGCAGTTCTATTTCATAGCAAAAAATGTGTTGGAATTGCCCACCTGAATGGGTTAGAGCTGCTGCAAGGAATGCTGTTTGTTGCAGCCTTTGTGATTTAGACATAGTTCCGCTGGAAATTGTTTAGATTTTAGTTTTAATGCTGGCAGGCAGTTTTGCTGCAGGTTGCTCAGCACGCTGCTGTGGTTTGGGTTGCAGGAGCACTGGCAGAGTGGGTATTTCCTTAACAAGAAGGCAGGCCAGTACTAGAGTCCTTTCAGCATGTATCATTGCTCAGCTTTTGATTTAACAAGGAGACAGACTGAGAGTTGCTTAAACCTCACCACTGTAGGGAAGCAGTTATGTGAGTGGAAATGTGCTGAAGCCAGTACAAAGGCAGGCTCAGAAGTGACTTTCTGCAGTGAGAGCTGATACATTTCTGTCTGTACGTGAACTACCAAATTTTTTTCAGTACTGCAACATCCGTTCACTTGGGAGTGTTTTACTAGTCTTATGCATATTAAAATAATGTAATAAAACGCTAAAGTTATTTAGCTTTTAAGCATCTGTTGGCTTATTGGAGCATTAACTCTGTTCATAGTAAAATAGAAAGCTAACTCAAGCATTGTGAATGCTACATAAAGAACCAGCAGTAGCAATGCTGGTTCTTTATTTGGGCAATAAATATAACTGCATTGTGCAATTTTGGTTGCATTTAGTGTTTATATTATTTAGGTTAAACCTTGCTGTGCTTTGTTGGTATGTGCATGTGTAGGTTATTCTGTCTTTGAACACCTGAGGCTCTGAGCTTATGGAAGGAATCAGTAGTAAAACTGTAGAACTTGGTGTCCTTGTGAAGATTATTGCTTTAGCCTTCTCAGGTAAAAGGGGCACTTCACTTTGCTTTGTTATTTGCTACCTAGTGGATTCTAGTGCTTTACGTGACTCCACAAATGCTGCCTTGAGTTTTTCTATGTGCAGATTTTAGTCTTTTCATACTGACTAAAAAGAATGAGATTTTAATAAATTACCTAAAGCCCCCATACATTGATGTTGTCTTTTCTTGTTTGTGTTTTCAGTATAACACTCTATCTGAAATATTTTTGGATTTTTTTATAATGCATTGATGATGTAAAATGGCAACATTATTAATGAAAAATATGCTTCAATTGTGATATCTTGTTAAATGCTGTGTCCTTCTTACAACCCTCACATTTTCTCAGCGAGTTTGCATGCTCTTGAGTTACTAGAAAACCTATGTTATGGTAAATGGTCTCTCCTTGGTTATTACAGTTCTGCTAAGTCTTAAAATCATTTCCTGCTAAATATTTATCTTCCATGCTTCCATGAAGTGTGTACATTTGTATGTGGTATGTACATTCCACATCAGGAAGTTATTTTATAAGCAGTTTGTGTTTATTCTGAAAGAGCAAGTCCACACCCTCATGTCTTCTCTCCTAGGCATGCCAAACCTTTGGGTCAAAGAGAGTCGTACCAGGCAATCATAACAGTCTAAATATCTTACTGCAGGATAATAGGTTTTCTTTTTCTTACACAAGAGCTGGTCAGGTGCTGTAGTACTGTCAGTGCAATATGAAGAGTGAATGTCCAAATCTTGTATTTCCTGTAATTCCTTGGTGATCCCCAGTACCCTGTTAGGTTGCAAAATCAGCAGCATTGGCTGCAGAAGAAATCAAACATCTCTGCCAATTGAGAGTATTATCCAACATGCCAGTCTTAGTTACTGCTATAGAGAGGACTATAGGAGAAAGGACAATTCTGAAGACTAAATGCAAAGTAAAACCAAAGTCACACCCTTGGGTGGTGACATCAAGAGTCTGAAAGTTTGCACTATTTAGGCATATGAGTGGTATGTACAGGTCTTGTTTTTATGAATTTGATTCTACTTAAAATTTTATTTTTCTTTTCTTCAGTATAATGCTTCACCACAGCAGCAGAGAGATATAATAAAGAGTAGGAGTCTGGACAGGAGGCTACAGGAACCAATAGTTTTAACAAAATGGAGGCACAGCACAATTGTACTGGACACCAACGACAAGGTAGGAGCAAGTTATCAGCGTGCTGAAATGCCACTTGTTTCTGATGTGTGACATATTTAATGTACCAGAAATGACTATGCCTGAATTTCTGAAATATCATTTTTCTTTTGGTCTCTTGTATCATTGTGTGTTACATGCAGCAAAACCAAGGGCTGTTCAGTAACTTCACTATTGTTACTTTGTGAATAGTAGCTCTTTTCTTGTCCTTGAAGTATTTTAACTTCGTTCAGGGGAAAAGCTGTGCATGGTTGCAACAGGGTTGTAATATTGTTATTGAAAGGCAGAGGACAGTACTGAAAGTACTGAGACACTTGGCTTTGATCCTCTCCAGAGCTGAGCTGGTGTTTAGTCTGAAAAATGCTGTGAGTCAGTAACAACAAAAGCTGTTTTCTGCCCATTCTTAGGGCATGTTCTTGATAGTCTTTTTGGGCTGTACAGTGACAGATGCTGTTTAGGCCAGCAAGGAGACAGGGCCTCTCCGTTGCTCTCCCTCTGCTTTGACCTTTTTCCTAGCCATTTCTGCTTGTGCTCTGGGGCATTCTGCCTGTGGGTGAGGAGAGCTGCTGTGAGCTGAGCAGGGAGGAACTGAAACGGGTGCTGTACGGTGGTGACATGCTGATTCCTGTGACTTTGCTGCAGTGCGTCCCAGGATTCATGAGAAATGAAATAACTTGGTAGTGCTGAAATCTTAGCACAAACTTCTCAGAATGAAATACCAAGAAATGGCATTGTAAGCTCTCTTTCCCTAAAATTCTGAGAAAAAAAATTAAATGAATGCAGATTTGAAAATGTAAGGAAAAACTTGTGATTGGCCTTGTGTAATCACAGATGTCAAAACCAAGCTTGAATGGACAAAACACAGTAGTTGTGATGACAATGGATCTGCTGCCCAGAACATTACTTGCTCGACCTGTTGTTTCCATTTTAATGGATGTGCTTTCCATGAGTTGACTTAGCTCTTCAGAACAGGATGTATTGGATTTGATCTTGAGCTTTTGAGTTGTCAGTTTGGGATATATCATGTGAGGAGGCAGTGGGCCATGCTTGGCTGGAGACTTTGCACCTCTCGGCATTAATTCAGCTCGAGCGATTCTGAGATCCCGCTGCTGCTCCTTTCCCCTCCCTCCTTCTCTTCCTCTGCCTCATGCATCCTTCTGTACTCAGTGTGTTGTGGCACTCCATGAGACACAGCCTAGATGGAGCCCTGATAAATCAAAGCTGAGTGGACACTTCTAGCCTCATGTGCAGCTTATGCTTCACAGGTATGGACAATTTTGTTGGAGATAGCTTTAAGTTCTGGCTTCGCTATTAAAGGAAGATTTAACTTCCTATTTTTTGGCATAAGATGTGCTGCTCTTTTGGAAAGAACTTTATGTAATGCTGCACTGAATGAAGAAGCTCTTGTAAAACATTGAATAAGTGAAGCTGTTTACATTTCTTCAAGGCTCAGTGTTCACACATCAAGAGCTTAAACCTAGTGAAGCAAACATGAAAATGTACAAATGTTATGGGTTATAACCAAAAGAAACTCTATTTGAGCTGCATTTGTGAAGTCTTAAGTCAGCAGCCTAAAGTTCCTTTAACAGTTTCCAAACATGTAGGCAGCACATGAGGTATTTTTTTGGTAAGGAGAAAATAGTTTATATGAGGCACAACGTTAATGCTTTGAGAAAATTTAAAACGTGTAGTGGAGCAATAAACTAATGTTTTATGGAAAGACAAATAATTTTTAGTGCATTAATACAGCTGTTTTATAACCACTAGCAGGCACACTGTTAATATATTCTGCTTTAAATTAGTATGTGAAAAGGGAATGTTTCATTACCACAAATACTGGATTTCTTGTTCCAGAGGTGCTTTTGCTGTACGAAAGCTATCTCAAATTCAAAATGAAGTAGAAGGAAAGCAACTGGCATTTGTCTGGATGGCCACATGAACCCCAAGCTTTCTTTTGAGCTGTCTCCTAGGGAAGCTGTTTTCTGTTTATTTTCCTTATTTTTTTTTTACTGGAAAAACAACGGAACTCAATTATATGAAAATAGGGCAGTCAAAAGTGTACTTGAAATGTGTCAGAGTGAAACTATGGGTTGCCATGGCTCATGAGAATTTGATGATACCAAACATACTGGTTAACAGTTTATTGGCTGTGGCACAGATCTGCATATAGCCATCAGCTATAATTTTGATGAGCATAGCAAAGAATACCTTTCTGGAAGGGACAACTTACTTTCTTAATTTGAATTTTTTGTTTTCTTTGCTGATACGTGAAAATGTGGAACATTTAGGCTGTTCTACTTAGGAGCACTAAAGTTCTCTGTTATTATGCTACTAAAAGAACTAGTGGGCCACTTGTCTAGGTAGATTTGCAAGTGAATTTTAAAGCACAGGTCTGCAGAGTGCTATGTAATGCTGCAAAACCAAACTGGATTTAGGAGAGCTATCACGGGATTTAAAAAGAGAGAGGGAGAGAAATGTGTTAACAGGAACAGAGAACAAGTGATGTTTTTCTTCCATTTGAAATTCCTTACCAGATTTTCAAGCAATGTGTTTATGCAAGGCAATCATTGCTCAGAGGAAATGCACATGCCTTTTTTTTTTTCTTTTCTTTTGTTTTCTCCAGATAGGCAATTTTTCTGGTTTTCAGAGATTTAGTATTTTATTTTGGTCTGTAGTTAACACTTCAAAACAAACCCCAAATCTCTAGAGATTTTCAGTGTTTGATTATAAGGAGATTAATGATCATGACTCACAAAAATTAATAAAGTTGGTATGTGTTTTTCTACATGTGTAATTTTTTAATGCTGATCTTGTATTTACTAACCACACAGAAACATATTCTTTAAAATCTTAGTATTTGTACATGATATCTTGTAATAAGCCATTATTTTAAATATACATCAAAATTTTATAGCAATGTCATACAAACAATCTACCTCTTTGTCAGGATGAAGGCTTTGCTTGAACCTGATGCAGCATGTATTAACATCTTTTTTCAAATGGTTATGTACTAATTAACCTAGTTTGAGTGTTGTCTGTGAGAACACTGTTTAGTAAGCAAGTTTAGAATGTAACTGTCTGAGAAAATTATGAATGCTTAAAAGTACTTTTCTAATCTATAAGTGTGTAAAAAGAAAGAGAGACAGAAAGCATCTTCAGGTAAAAAAATAAATGTATAAAATAACAGTATCTGTTGACATTGACTATTTGAATTTTATAGGAATCATCAACTGCTTCTAAGGCCAGTTTTCCTGAAAATGAATCATCTCCTTCTTCACCAAAGCATCAAGCCACAGTCAGTATGCAAAGTGTTTAAATAGATAAGTAGATGTTGTAGAAACTGAGCTATTCATGATTAGAGAATTGAGGGTAAATTGAGAATTGTACTTGGGAAAAATAATGGGATAAAATTGTTTGAAGGCTTTGCATTTTAAAAGGAGTGCATTACATCCAACTCTGCTTTCAGGAAAAAAAGTTAATGTCTTTGATTTAAATGCAACTTAGTGATAGTAGATTAAGTTAAAAATTCACTGTGGCCAAATTACATAGAACTCAGTTTGCTTCCTCCAGCAGTCACATCTTCTTACATCTTGAAAGATAAAAACAGAAACAGATTCCCCCTCTTCATAGAATCCCTCACTGTTAGTAGTCAGTAAATAGTTTGCAATGTTTGATAGCTCTAATTTTGGCTTCAAAAATATAGTTTCAGTCTTCTTAAAGAGACATAGGGGGCCTGGCATAAATGAACTATGTAGTTTTGATTTAGTAGAATAAATTCTGGGAGAAAAACCTAAGCCTGCTAAACAGCATTTTTAATTTCAGTTTATATTTTAAATGTGATAATACCTTTTTAAACCGTGAGAAGTGATTAAAAACTTCATTCTTAATTTTTTTTTTTTTTAATTTTGGGATTGTACTAGTGTAGCATTGAAATAAGTAACTTGATCAGTTTTACCAGCCCCCTGGTAGGCACCTCAGGGCATTAAAGGTGCAGCTTCTGTTTCTTTCTTACTGTGCATGCAGGGGAATAGTTCTCTGGCTTAGTCATGATAATCCATTCTTACAATACTTCAAGCAGTTTTTCACAATAAAATAAACATTGTTTATTGAACAAGCATAGCTGATAGCCTTACACAAAAAGAATTATTGTTGTATGTGATCTAATTTCTTTAAATATGGCTCAGATCTTGAATTTTTGAAATTGTTTTTTGTGGAAGAGCTCACTTCTGATTCTGATAATAGAAAAAACATCTGTATTTTCTTTAGCTGTTCCCTGGGATTTAAATATTCCAAAGAAAGCTGGAGACTTTTTGAGAATTTTGTTCCTTAACCTGCTTTCCTCTTATTTTTCCTGATTCCATTAATTTTCCCATTAGTACCCCCTAGTGTTGCTGCTAAGTAGGGCAGTGTGATACTTTCTATGAATAATTCTCTGGAACATCCCCACTGGTTCCACTGTTAGTAATTGATTAAAATCATGATTTATTTTGGGAAGTGAGCACAGGTTTTTCAGTCACTGTGAAAGTTGGTGACAGGCTGCTCTGCTTGTTAAAAGGGTGCAATGCATGGGACTGTTGGCCCATGGCCCACATGGATCAAAAATAGAGTAGTCTAAAGAATGGGATAATTCATTTGTTTGGCCTTTTGAAGAGTGGATGAGGGGAGTAACTCACTTATTCTGTTGAAAATATCAGTTTTGAAAAATAATGCATCTGTCACTGGCTTGGAAAAGCATTTCAGCCCCGTGAAGATATTAAACTGAGTCAGCAGTTACTATTGGACTGAAGTAACATCTGATCCAGCAGCTAAACACCTCTGTCCTTGATAATGTGTCTTTTCTGTATTTTATGTGCTGGGTTTGAAACATGTAAGTAGAATTTTTAAGGTCCATGAAAAACAGATCTGTGTCTCTGACAAGAGTGTTGTCCATGGTATCCCAGCAAAAAAAATATTTTCTTCAAAATTGTATGGTGCAGTTATGGTCCATTTAAATTTGAGATATAGAGGAAAATTCTGAAGAGGATTTATCTTCTATTTTCATTGGATCTAGAATTGAGGTCATTTTTAAAAATGATAATGCTAATTTGGATCCACTCCCTAGTTGATTGTTTCAACTAAAAGCTTATTTCATGCATTAGGAACTTTTAGAAGCTGTTACTGAAAAGGAATTGATAAAAAAATAATCTAGTGTTCTTTTAGCACCATTGGCTGGTAGGACAAGGCTGGGGTGTCAGAAGAAAATGGTAGATTTTGATTCCTCATCTTAAGATGATGGCTTAAGTGAGTCTTTTTATCCTAGAATGATTTTTCAAATATTCCTTCATTTTATTATTTTTACACAGAAAGTAGAAATATTCACTCCAAATATTTGAAACTTGCAAACAGCCTTCTTGTTCAGCAGTGTTCTTTTCCCACCAATCACTGACTGGTCTTCAAATTTTTTTGTAGGCATGCTAATATAGATGGTTTTCATCAACAAGGCATAACTAAGTAGTTTAAAATTCTACTATTTTCCATGGGGATGGGAATAAAAAGAGGACATCAAAGAAATGCCTCACTCTTCTGTTTTTAACATGAATATGTTAAATTTTTTTATGCACTTCAACCGTGTTCTATTTTAAATGTGAAATTATATTAAAATTAATAGGAATAATTTGTATAGGAATTTAGTCTGGTTTTTTGTCAGCCTCCTCCTTTTATAGTAAAGGACTACTGTGCTATTATACAAATCATTATAAATTTACATTCATAATTTTCACTGTCTACTATCACAAATTATTTAATTTGGCTTGTCCAAAGAACCTTGGTCTTGATGAAGGAAAGCTTCTTACCCTCTGAATGGTAATAAGTACTTTCCCAGAGGAATTTTGATTTTGCTGATCTCTGAATATTTAAATGTGCTTAAAGACAGATTCTTGAAGTTATGACATGAGCAAAGATGGCTCATTGCCAGAAATGGATTATTTGGGGGATTGAATTCTGTGATATGATGTTAATAGAAGCAGATTTTCTTTTATATTTCTTATATTTTACTCTTATCTTACAGGGTCAAGAAAAGTATGGGTTATTAAATGTGACAAAAATTACAGAAAATGGGAAGAAAGTTCGGTAAGTCTTGAACTTGAAAAGTGCTTGTGCTAAGGGTTTATGAAAGGTCTTTTGTATTAGGACAGCATGCTGGGTGTTGCAACTTCTTACTTCTTGTCTGCATTAGAGATTTTCCTGTATGACACAGCTTAACCTGTGTTTGTCACAGTGAGCTAAAGATAATGGACTGCAGAGAGCCAGAGGCTCATGTATCAGAGCTTCACACAGGCCAGCAATTTCATGAAGGTATACTGATGAGAGACAGCGTTTTAAAATGGGATGGATTGATTGATTTACTTAAGAGCAAATCTGTAGAGGTTACAGTGTGTCTTCTTCCTTGGATAAAATCGATGTAAGAGGAGCTTTCAGACTTTCTCACTTGTTGTCCTTTAACTTCCAAGGAGTGTATATCCATATGCTCCCTAATTCTTCCTTCCCTGTGCTTCTGAAGGGTTTGGAACAGTGTATTGCCCAACATCAGTCTCCTGTAGGTGATGAGTGACCTCATTTCTAACTTTTCTCTGCGTCCCAGGTAGCAATTTGCTGCCTATAAATCATACTATAAATCTATAATTACTATAAATCATAATGTGTAATCAGGGGATGCTGTCTAACTACATTTCTGGTGTTTTGCAAAAAATCAATGGCAAATACTGCAGAGGTGTGGCGCATCCTCAGAGTTAATTTAGATTTGCTTCTTGCCTTTCCCCCCCCCCTTTTTTTTTTGTTTTTTTTTTTGTTTAATCTTTTAGATCTAATAGTGTGATCTAATAATATCTAGTTCAGTGTTTCCTAGACTTGTGATACATGAAGCATGCTTGTCGTGAGGATTAAATAGCCAACACCTAGCTGTTATTGTAGACCCAGCCTGACCTAGTCCAGTGCAGCTGGGCAGCACATCTGACCATCAGTTTGGTTCCTCAGAGCTGCCTCTAAGAGTTTGGTAGGGCTGGGTTGACAGTAGCTCGTGTAAGCTGCTGGTGGTCCAATGTTCTGTCAGCATTTACGGTGCATCTGCTGGAATCATTGATCTGGATTGTTGCACTGCTGAACAGAGAGATGCAACGTGGCCATCCTGTCAGTTTGAGAGCTATTTAGTAATAATTCATGTTGGGCAATGGGAATAGATATTCAGGACTTGTCAAGATTTTTTTTTTTTTTAATAACCTCAGGAGGATGGATCTGCTGGCATAAAATCAAATAGACAACTGAAACAACTGGTTCTTTCTCTAAGTTTTTTAGATGCGTAGAAAATATGTTTTGCCAGTATAAATGGGCTTATTATATAAACACAGGACAGTTGCATCTCCAATCAGTAAATTTCAGAATTATGCAGTAGCTTGGCATGATCTGTTAAGTACACAGTGAGCTGAGCATTCCAGATTAGCCCCTTTGAAATTATAATTGCATGGTGTTTCTCTGGGTGAACTGCTTCTACTACTAATTACCTTTGTTTGATTTAGACTTAGATGGTCAGGCTGGGATTGTTAACATATGTTCCCTTCTACAAATATGATAGCAATTAAGACTTACTGATGCCACTAATGACTATATATGTGCTTAACTATATTAACATACAGGTCAGCTGAGCAACAATGATCGACGGTTTAAATATCTGCTTTCAGAGTCAATTTATTTTATGTTTGTTTACAATTATTTACAGAAAGAATTGGATGTCATCATGGGCAGTGTTACAAGGGTCATCACTGCTGTTCACTAAAACCCAAGGAAGTGGAACTGGCTGGGTAAGCCCAGGAACAACCCCCAGGCTCATTGAAGTGTTAGTCATGTAAAGGACAATAAACTAAAGCTCTCTTATTTGCAGGGCCTAAATACCTTTAGACACACCTAATACAGAAAAAAATACCTGTGTATAAGTTTTCAAGAAAATAGTTTAATGTAACAGTTGTGATGTAGCATAAGAAGAAAACCAGTTGTATGTATGTATGTTTGACAGGCAAGAAAATGATAACATTCACGTGCTCCTTAGGCTTGAAATATTTCTCCAGGCTAAATACTTTTGTGTTCTTTACCTGATATGTTTGTCTAAACAGTTTTTGTTTTACCATTCTTTTTCGTAAAGCCCAGGTAATTTTGAATGTGATACATGTAATACAGAAAATAGTCTGACACATGGCTTCTTGCATTGGCCTATTTGAGCAATGCAGTGTTGTTCTTATGATTTAGTCTTTGTCTTGCTGGATTCCTTATTTTGGTTTAGGTCTTCATAGTACATGACAAGCACTTGTACTTATTTTGTTGTCTGATGAAGACCAAAAGAGAGACATCTCACTGAAGATGATGATTATTCAATTTTTTAATCACCTCTAGTATAGTAGCACTATCATTAAATTTGCTGTATTTATCCAGCTGCATTCATGCATTAATAGGTACAGAAATGGCTCTTTATCTGTGGCTTACATAGCCTCTTTTGGAGGTCTGACGTTAAACTCTGTGGATCTCCTGTAATAACTAAAGACAGGCCAGAGCCAGTGTTCATTATTTCCGTGTATTGTCATGCGAATTCCAGCAAAATTGCCTCTTACAGGTCTGTGCTATCTTGCTGTGCGTTACTGGTCTTTCTACTTGGCTCGCTTTCTCCTGCTGAGCTTCATTATGGATAGTGAATTGAAATTGACAAGTCCTTTCTATAGTATTGAGTTTTTGTCAGACCTGTAAATATATTTCCCTCCCCTTCTGTAGAAGAAGTGGTTGGAAAAACATAGATGAGGATGGATAAATAAAGTTCGGAGTAGGAGGAGAATGAAAAAGATAAAGTTGGGCAAGATGATCAAGGAGAGTGAAAAGAAAGGAAGGAAAAACAATAAATATGAAAGGCATGAGAGAAGGTAAATTCCTCTGTATGGCAGGAAGTGGATTTTGGTGACTTCTGTGGTTGACTTTTGCAACCAAGGATCCAAAAAGTATTCTGGTTTTACAGCTATTAATATGCATGTTGCAAAGTAAAAGTAAACTAGTGAGTCGTGTTATGCCAGATAGAATAATTTAAAAATAAATAAAAATCTTAAAAAATTTAAAAATGTGCAAATTCTTCTGATAATTTAAGTGGAGCAGAAGTCCCATAGTCATAATATTTCTGAGACACTATCAATTGTGTGTACTCTCAAACACTAGAGTAGGATCAGCAAAATAAGTATCAACAGTATAAACAGAGTAAAATGAAGCTGGAAATATTAAACAAGAATCTCTTTCAAGGACTTAATGTTTTTTACACCTGCAGAATCATAGCTGACTTTGTAGATAAGTAATTGAGTGTTCAGCACACATTCTTCTTGGTCTCTGTAGGAATTTTTTTTTTTAGGTATTCAAAATTCCACCTCACCTCTCGAACTTTGTTCTGTGTCCACAGTTTAATAAGGCAAAGTCAAGTCTAACAGACATACAATAAGAATTACATTTCCTCTTACATTTCCTACGAGAAGAATATTTAGCATTCGTCTAGTGATTGATATGACCATATCTTCTTTTTTTGTGCATTGTTTTTTGACTTCATCACTTTTCTTCCTTTTTCTCATCAAGTCATTTTGCCAAGGGGGCTCAATTCCTGAGCTCTTGCTCTCGCTGCTTTCTTCTTGGAAAAATGCTCTCAGTCATCGACCTGCTGTCACCTATGTAAACTCTGCCCAAGTTTCAGCTATCACTGTATGTTTTCTTGTTGCATGCCTCTTGTCACTGAAAGGCTATTTGCCACTAATCCTGAAAGTAAACTTGAGTTTTTCCAAGATTTAGTTTTTACACTTCATATAACAGCTCATGTCTCTTGTTTGCTGTTTTTGAGGTTATCCAAGGTGCAAATTAACATAAGTTTATTGCAGTAATCTTTAATTGTTCCACTGGAACAAAGTAGAAGATGTATCCGGTTCATTGGTGCTAGAATTATAATCCCAAATTTGCCTACTATTTGAACCACTAGTGCCTTGACTAATAAGCAGCATGATATACTGAGTTTTTTAACAGATATTTTGTCTGAGTCTTTCTAACACAACTAATTTAGAATCTTTGTATGATGCCTGTGATACCTTTGATACAGTGGTGTACATGTTGTTTGATAATTCTAGCTGTAATTGGAATATCCAAAAATGTAAATGTTATGCATGAAGAGGTGAAAGGAGAAGAGCACAAAAATGTTCTGGCTATATTCCACATACAGAAAACTAATGTAAATGTTTAGGATTTTATATGTAATTTAAGCATCTGTAGTTATGTTTTGAAAATGCCAAGCATAGAAGAGCTGGCTATCAAAAATTCATAAATTACCCTTGTGCTTAAAATTATGCAAGTTTTTCTTGTTTGTGAAATTAATTGCTCTGTATGTGGAAGCCTGGCACAGATAATTTGTGAACAATTTGGTAACCCTGTAAAAGGCTGCTTTTTTATAAGGAGATGTGGACTTATTTTTTAAGTTTTTTTTCACTCAGTTTTTGGTGTGAATGAGATGTATTAGCTCTTGTCAAAGTGACAGGGCTTGATAAAGCAAAGAAAATGGTAACTGCCTAGAAGGATTCATCTGTCAGCTTTCTGTAATAGGCACACGTCCTCAGTGACAAGTACAGTAGTGGCAAACCAAGCCTGTAAACTTCCCAAACATCAAGGAAATAGATGCTCTTCAAGATTCATCTGAGCAAACTCTTGTTTGTGTTACACAACTGTGATTTTAGCCAAGGATGTTATGTGTACATTACTGCAGTTCATCAATATTGCACTGCTGATTATACAGGAGCTCAGATACTTTTGTAAAAACTTTTTGGAATGCAAATGCTCCTATCAGTCTGGTTTAAGAACAATCCATCATTTTGCTGTGAGGATAAAGGATTTTTTTTCTTCTTTTCTTATTTTTGTGCTTAAGCTGTAGTTTTGAAACTCTCCTGCCAGCCAAAAAGGTGCATCTATCTCTGCAGCTTTCTTTCCTCATGGATGAGGATGACTTAAAACATCCTACCCAATTAGAAACAGAATTCCAAGAATAGCAGGTGTCATCCAGAGGGAAACAGGTGTACCAGGGAAAACATCCAAAGTTTTCCCATAAATAAATTCCAGTTCTGTTTCCAAAGAATGCTAGAACATGTCACAGTACAGACTGTGTGGTTTGTCCCTGTGCAGGCTTCCAGGACTTGGAGAAAATCCTGAAAAGATTGAAAAGGCCTTTTATTTATTGACGTCAGTACACATCTTCAAGGCTGTCCTTAAGCTGCTCAGCATCTACTCTCTCTAAAGCAAAGAAAACACTCTATTCTTCCCAAGAAGTTACCTCTCCTATACAACCAGCATAAGTACATCCCATGACTATGTTTTTTGTCTAAAAAAAAAAGCTGTCAGAAGTGACTGAAGGACAGCTTCATATCTGGGACAGCTGGCAGCACCATGCATAGACCTCTCCCTCTTTTCCGTCTTACACTGCTGCCCTTTCCAAAATTCCCAGTGAAAAGAGAAATCCAGTAAGAGTAAGGTGTCTGCTCAGTAAAAGCTGGATTTCTCCTGACTGGTGCTGACTGGGTTGCACTCTGTTTTGGGAAAGCAGACTTAATGTCTGTGTGGCAGCAGATGCAGAAGGAAAGGTTTTTTTTTTTTTTTTTTTTTTTTTTTTTTTTTTTTTTTCCTCCCCTCTGTCAGCAGAACCTGCTGGCTTCAGGAGAGTTTGGTTGTCTTCAGCAACCTTTGTGTGCAGGCTGTGTGAGCAGCCCTGTGCAGCACTTGCTCCTGAAAGCTTTAAGGAGGGAAATGGCTGCTGGCATCTCATTTTCCTAGACCCAGGAGCAGAAAAGAACCTTGACAGGAAAGCTCAAAGGAGAGCCTGCATGGAAAACTTAAAATATCCTTGAATAAAAAGGTTGTGATGAGTATGTAATGTGTTGGTATTTAAGAAGAGCTTTGCAGGGTAGCTGGATTATTTGCCTGGATTTCCCCATTCTTGGATCTCACGCAGCAGTTTGGTCACCATTTGAGTGAAGGAGTGGTAAAAGATTCTTTTCTTTCCCTTTTGACTTTAGTTTTTGCTTTCTTCTGTGCTTCTCTGAAATGCTGAGGGGAGTCAGGCCAAAAGGATGGGTAGCGTGTAAAGCTGTAGGAGGTAGTGCTGTAATCTGTCAGGTGTGGGATTCAGCAAGCCAATGTAGTGGAGGGTGTTTCTTTTGGTCAAAACAGCACTGACAGATAACATTTTCTTTTTCTTGTTATGTTTTGATGTCACCTGTAGCAAGTCCTGTCCTGTGATTCACAGCATCATGTGGGCCGTGGTTTTAACTAATCACCCCCCTGCCCCCAGTCCTGTAGAGGACTTTGGCACCAGTTTCTATTCTCTCCAATGCCAAACTCTATAAATTGATTTAATTCTTTTTCCAACACGTAGCAAGATTGATCTAGACTGCCAGGAAGTGCGTGTCTGGGACACTTTGGATGTTATGTGACTTTCTCTTGAATGGGTAGCTGCTGCAAGAGCCAGAATGGTCCAGAGATTGTTTCTGTGGACTCTGCTGCTGAGCTGGGCTTCTTTCAAAAGCTCTACTATAATTAATAAGAAATGTTCTTGGATGAGGTATCTGAGAATATGACGTTAGAAAGCAGAAGGTGGTGGGGATTTTTTTCCCAAGTGCTAATTGGCATAGGGTAAATTAGAAGTACAGCCCTATTCTGATAGTTCATGGGTAAAATAAAGAAGTTAGGATGCTACTTTCTGTTCAACACTTCATTACCCGTAGGACTTTAGATGTGGAGATCTTCCAGTGGTAAACAGCCTTTCTGAAACACAATTAGCATTAATTAACATCCATGCTGGGAGTTTAATCAGAAGCAGCAGATTAGTCCTGTTTTCTGAACCATCTTTTCTCCCCTTGGATATGGCTGTACTTGTACAGGCTGGAAACTTGTTTTTGCAGTAGGGAGCTTGTCCTGGGGCTTAGGTCCCCCAGAGCTGTCACAGGAACAGCAGTCACACATCAAAGGCTTCGTGAAGAAATAAGAAAAGAGGAGGGGAGCAGATGTTACAAGCTATCCCTGGAACTACAGCATGAAATTTCTGTGCTATAATTGAGTGACTTCCAGCTTTCCCTATTCCATATTTTACTCATGTCACTGATAATTAGAACTTTTTGTTTGTGTGGGCCACTGAATTGGTTTCCTTGAGGAATTACTTTTCAAAGCTATGTGGTATATGTTGAAAACATTGTAAAAGTATTTTATTTAAAAAAATTGTTACCTAGTATGAATGTGAAAGTAGGAGGTAAAAATAGCCCCCTCATGTTTTCCTCTAAATTGTTTGAAGGATTGCTTGTGGGTTAAATATTTAGGAGGGTTTTTTACTTATTATTTTGTTTCTTTGCTGTTTGTTTAGTAGACAGACAGTGAGTTCTGTTTACTTGAAAGGACACACTCCAATATTGCAATAGAAGCACTACAGAAAAGTACAAAAGCATTGTGGGGGACAGGAGAGGTAAATGTTTTTAAACATTATAAATAGATGAATGAGAGTGCTTTTTCAGTGTGGAAGGATGTGATTCCTGTTCAGCAAACCTACTGTTTCTGGTTTGATTTTTGATTTTATATACAACTACAGATTAAGTCGCAGAATGTTTAGGGATTTTTTTTTTGTTCAGTTACTTAATAGCTGGTTTTGCTTTAAGCTTGGGACTATCTTGCCTAAAATAAAGCTACAATAAAATGTTATATGGATTTTTACTGTTTGTGATAGCAAAAAAGCTCTGCTGGAATCTGATTGGCATTTAAATTTATGGAATTTTGAGGGCTGTAAGCTGAGCAGCTTGTAATAGACATACTATTGAAAGGTTGTTCTGTGGAAAGTTTTTTGTTTTCCTGGTGTTAGGCTTGTTGATCAGTGGCAAAGTACTGTATCTGGTTAAATTGTATAGACTGTAAATAAAACATTTTATATTTAGAAGATTGCAAGACTGTAAAGAATTTCTTCAGGTTTAATTTTATCATTGTTGTTCCTTTTTTTTTCCCAGAAGTTTGGTGTCAATCAGTCTAAGCCAGAATTTACAGTGGATCTCAAAGGGGCATTGATTGACTGGGCCTCAAAGGACAAATCCAGCAAAAAGAATGTTATTGAGGTAGATGTTTTTTATTTAAATGCAGAATTATATGTACTTCAATTACTATACAAGAAATTTTCTTTAAACTTAGAAACAAAAAAATTTTCTTTAAACTTAGAATCAAAAACTCATAAAACTGAGTTTTATCCACTTCTACCTGCTTAACGGAGCTGTTATCTTAGTACATGCAAGAAATGTCCATTTTTAATATGTCTGTATGGGATATCCTTTTCAATTTTAAGCCGACTGTTAATGGCTGTTCTCACTGGTGAATGTTCTTGAGTGGCTGTTCATTAGCTAACAAATTTCCCAGCAAGAAGTTTAATTTGATTTAGGTAATTTTACTTTTGAACTATAGTGTGTTTATCAATTCTGATGGTGTCTGTTTTCTTTTCTTCAAAGCTAAAAACTCGCCAAGGTACTGAGCTCTTAATTCAATCAGATAATGACAGCTTTATTAATGAATGGTATAAAGTTCTCAACTACACCATCAATAATCAGGTATGTATTTGAATCATGAAGGTTTGATTTTCATGGTAAGATTATTTAGTAAACTACTTGCTATAACAACTTCTAATGCTTCTTGTGATCTTCATTTACTGATTTTGTTGAGAGCAGGCAGGAGTTTGAGGATATGGCAGTTCCAGGTGGTAGTGAGTGAAATATAATTAAAAGTGGCAAAAGGAGAAAGATGGTTCACGGGCTTAAGATCCAGGAGGTGTGGGCTGGCATCCATCCCAGAAGTGAACTGACTTCTGTGCCCAAATACTTGTTCTGTCTCATGACCTGAAGGGTTCTGATAGAGAGGGAATGAAAGGGGGAGGATGGCCAAGGGACAATTTCGTGACATACATTTGTTAGCCTTTGATACTGCTCTTCATTTACTATGGGTGCACTGAAGTGCAAATTAGAAGTCCTGGCAAAATACTGTATCCTCTCTTCTTATCTGACAGCATAAAGCCAAATATTTAATTATCAGAAAAGTGCTCAAGCATTTGCTCTTGATATTGCCAAACAAGATTAACCACTTTTTAATTCAGAAGTTGGAGGAGATTGTGGAGAAAATATTGCTCTCATGTCAAGCTTACTTTGTTTATATTCTTACTTTTTCATAGTTCCAGGCTTGGCTGCTGTCCATAAGCTCCAGTTTTGTTGCTTTCAGTGCCAGTCAGTGGATTTCATTTGTCTTAGCTCTGATAGTGCCTTTCACATACGGGTGCTTTCCACCAAAACACAGCACGCCAATATGAAAGGTTCAGTTTCTTTCTGAGTGCTCGTGATTTAGGTTCCCAATCTTCTGCTCTCTCCTGGTATGGAAATGTCATGGCCCTTAATAACCAGGCAGTGTCACCCAGCCACTCAGTGACCCTTCTCCTGTCTGCCCTGTGTAACAACTGAGGCCACTTCTTCCCTGCTTAAAAGTGAGTGAAGATGGAAAGGCTGAGATATGCTGAGATGTGAGTGAGGTATTACGTGTTAGGTTGAGGAAGTAAACAGTGGAATAAGGAGAGTTTATCAGCACTCTGGAGGAAATGGTGATGTATACTGCTGGGAGCTGGTAGCCAAGAGACCCAAGACTACAAGGCATATGTCAAGAAAGTGCAATAGACTACCTGATAATTTGAAGCAGTGAAGCTTTGGGTACAGAAATCCATCAGATCTAAAGCCATCTTGGAAAGTTTAAGGTAATAGTAGCTGTGATCTCTTTCCCATGGCTGCGGCACTGTTGCTAGCATGACAAGATCTTCCTCAAAAGAAAGGGCAGATCAGATTCTGTTCTCTTTGCTCTCTCAGGCTGCTGTTGTGGCAATATCCTGTACAAGAGGAAGAGCTACCTGCAGAGGATGTGGCTGCTCTTTTTTAAATACAGAAATTTCCAAGTTACTACTTTAGACTTGTTGCATAGTACAAACTAGATCCCAGGTGACTTTTTTCCAAAGTGTTTAATAGTTTAAAAATACGTAGTCCTAAAGAGCTTTGAGGCTTCTTGAAGAGTGGCAGAGGATCCTTAACTGGGGGGGGGGGGGACATTATTTGGGCCATTGAATGTATTGATCTTTGATGTATAAATTGATATCCAAAGCTTTTGAAAAGGAACAGGAATGAAGGTGTTTAAAGATAACACTTGCCCTACAGGTTAAAGTGCAGTTTAGTCCATGAAGTCATGCTGCTGCTCACTCAGTGCTCTGGAGTGCACAACCCTCCCTCATTTTTAGAATTTCCTTCCTTGTAAAAGAAGGCACTCTGCAGCCAGATTTTTGGCTACTGCCAGCAGTAGCAATCCAGTTCACTTCAGCTGAAGTGAAGTAAGACATAAACAGTTTGGGAAGGGAATATGCTGTACTGAAACTGAGGAAGTTTCCCCATTCCTGGTATGTCTGCAGTCACACATGTAGCATGGGCTGCAGGTAAGATCAGCAGTCTGGTATCTACCTCCACACTTCAACATGATATATGTTTTCACTTGATAATGTTTAATGAGAATATGCTGAGATAGCAGGAACACAGGGAAAGAAGTTTAGGCACAGGTACACCTTATTTTCAGAGTGAATTCAGTGTATGTTTTGACAGTAATGAGGTTTTCCAACTGATAGTTCTATTTTCTATTAAGAAAATTTTACTTACAGAGAAAACAAATTGAGTGAGTGCTCTAGAATTTTTTTGACTTCTCAGTCAGTTATTTCTGTGGCAGACATTAAATAGCTGATGTTTGTCTGTTGGATTTGGAAAATAAGCCCAACCAAAAATCAATTCTGTTGCTTATTGGTTGATGTAATGAAGTGTTATCATGAAAAGCTGGTTGTACTTTGTTCAGTGTCCAGCAACATTTTCTTTATTGAGTCTTAGAATGAAATAGTGTTTCTCGAAGTTACTCACTCTGCCAATGAGAGTGCTGTTGTCTCTGGAGATGTTTAACATCTAGAGTTCAGGAAAGAACAAACTGAATGTCATAACAGGGGGGAAATAGTGTATTGTAGAACTGTCTGCAGGAAATGTGTGTGTTAATGCTGTATTTTCTGAACTGGCAAACTGAGCATTGCCAATCTTCTTAAATCCAACAGGTAATAGAGTCTGATGAAGCATTGGATGATGAGGTACCAGACTCCCCTGGAGTGGAAAAACAAGACAAAGAGAAAGAAAATAAAGACTCTAAGAAACTTCGTTGTGAGTTGAAAATTTTCCATTAAGTGATTCTAGCAATGCCGGTTTTCATTTTATGCATCTTCAGTATTATGTGTAAACAGGGAAGAATTCAAAAGGACAGCTAAAAATGAAACTACAGAAGTTTAGAAAGAATCTTAATATAGTTCATTCTACATCTTGATGTCACTTGGTAAATTTTCCTCCATGTTTTATTAATCATACTTTAAAAAGGAAGAAGAAGAAAAGAGGTGTGAAATGTCTTTAGCTCCTGTTGTATGACACATTTAAAACAAGGGAAAATAAGCAGTGGTGAAATGTTATTTTCAAGGTGTTGTCAAATGCACAGAAATAGTATCTGACTTTTATAAATAGTTTTGAATAAGAATTCTTTTATCATTTTACTGATTGGAATTGTGTTTTATCTGTGGCACAGCATCTGTAAATGCACTATTAGCTTGGGCTGCAGTTTTGCTAAGTTGCTGCTGATGTATTGACTGTTAGAGAAAAGAAACATTTTTAAGAACACCTTTGGAATTTTGGAGCTAAATGTCTTTTAGATGCAGGAATTAACTTCCAATGCACAGAAATACATTAATCAGGCGGACTGTCTTGTCTTTTTCTTCCAAGCCCTTTATGTAATTTTCAAAAAAGTATTTATTTCTTTCAAAATTAGTTAACCTACTGAAAGGCAGGACTGGTTATGAAACATAGCTGCATTTTTAAATTTCCCCATCAATTCCATACGTAAGCTACCATTTAGTTGGTTTTGCAAGTTTTTAGTGACAGGGTTGTCTCTTGGTACTTTGAAAAATGAATGCTATTTACAAGGAGTTCCAGAAAGGGATGCACTGCAAATTTGAATAGGTTTTTTTTCTGTATTTTGGAGAGTAATTGTTTTTTTCTTTTAAAGTTGGTTCCCTTGGCTGATAAATGCAGTGTTGGTTCTGTGGGTAGTAATGCTAAATGTGTTTCTCTTTTTAGCAGTGAAAGCACCCAGCAATATAGACTCCACAGATCAGAAAAAGACCAAAACGAAGCTCAAGAAGTTTCTTACACGGCGCCCTACATTACAAGCTGTCCGTGAAAAAGGCTACATTAAGGGTAAATGAACCTTTTTAACGAAGGACATAATTTGAAAAGCTGAATTTAGTAGTTCATGTATAAAATGGGGTTAAAATGGTCTAGTTTCAGAGTAAAATACATACATGTGTATAGTTGGTTTAACAAAAGTTTTGGATGTATAGTGGAACTGGTGATTGCTGTACTTCTGAGTGCTGTTACTAGCCATTAAACTGCTCAGAGGATGCCCTCTCCTTCAGCTCATTGCTGGCCAAACTGCAGTGAAAACTGGGGGCCCAGGAGCCCGTTTGGACTTGGACTCTCTAGCTAAGAAGCACTGCATTCCACCCTTCTGAGCTGGAAATCCAGATATCTCACCTCATTTGTGCAAACAGGGGGAAGAACAGCCCTTTTGGTACAAAGCTGAGTGTGTGTGCTCACCCGTTTCACAAGGGTGTTTTAGTCCATGTGGAAGCAGACAATCATGTGCCATATCATAAGGAATGAAATATTTAGGAAAACCAGGATGAGGTTACAGGAGTTTTACCTTAAACATCTTTTTCCCATAACCTTTTTTGAATGTATACATTGTTTTAATTGTGTTACGAAGAGTGTTACAGATACTCTTGAATCAAAGTTATGAAAGATTTTTTTTTGTCACATGTGTAGAAATTTGAGACAACAGTATTTGCACAGGTTTAAGTTGATGTGTTTGTGTAAATTACTGACTTGGTACTCATTGTAAAACTTCATTTATTTATTTATTTGTATACTTTAGCAGGACTTGTAGGTGGTGCTCTACTAGGGTCAAAATAGCATATGGGTAGGCAAATACCAGACCAAATCCTACTGTGATTTGCCTCACCGCATACTTTAACAGGTGTGCTTCTGTTGCATGTGGCGTTTGATATATTTGTGTATCTGCAAATATAATTTACTTGTAAATGATGGAAATTTTGTTTGGAATAAGGAAGCATTATTCCGAGACTTTGACGTTTTGCTCTGCTTTACAACTTAGTATTCATGTCATGGCTCAGTGACGTAACTTCTGACATTGGCAACAGTGAACACTAAGCCAAGGTTAATTTGTACATGTGCGTGCTAATGATTGGATTTTTAATAAAGGTGTTAAGGAATGAAGAGTTTGGTTTTTATTTAAAAGCATGGTGTAAATTTTAAAAGTTGGATGTGCACTGTACAGCTTTACATTTATTGTATGAATGAAGAATACAGAATTCATTTAAAAGTCCAGTGTACTTTTGTGGCCGCTGCAGAACAAGCTTAGTAAATGGAAAGCTTGGCAAATCAAGTATGAGCAGAAAACTAGTGAAAAGTTTTGGAAGAAAAAATCCACTTGAAACAGCATGCTTTAAGTGGAGAAGGAACTGTGTTAAAGTTTTGTTACATGGAAAATCAAAAGTACAGAAGTTACTTTTAAGATGTAAAGAAAAAATACTTCTTTGTGTATATGTTGAAATTGTTAAGGTTGAAGGCAATTGTAGCAAATTACTTTGTTACATGCTACTATTTTCTTCTGCTACCTAATCTGCATTGCTTTACCTGCCACAGCTGCATGCTAGCCTGGCTTTCTGCTGCGTGGGCTTTTTCAATCCTTTGCTACTGATTCTGCTTATAAAGCTCGCTGCGTGAGTAGCTGCCACAGCACTGAGGTGGTGTGGACCACTGGCCTTACCATATCCAGCTAATAATGCCATTAAATGCCCATTTTCATACTGTAAAATCGGTTTGGTGTGCTCTTTGGGTTTCCCAAAGCACTAGTCAAGATGCAAGAGTCGTTAATCTGCTGAAATTATTGAATGTGAAAAATGGGCTAGATTTTGTGCATGATGCAAATGCAAGAGCAGTCTCTTTTGCAGAAGCTCTGAAGTAAGATACACCAGATTCTGGGAAGATGGCCACTTATATACCTAATTTAAGACAGTAAACAAACAACCAACACCCCTTCCCTCTAAGAGTGGGATCTTTGCTTCTCTGTCTCAACACCACATGTCACCCTCATGCATCTGAACAGAAGAGGCTGGCTATTATTTGGGCATCTTTAATGAAAGCCAAAGAAATGTATCTATCAAAGATTTTGGTGATAACAATCTAAGCAAGAAGAATTAACATGTTGCTAAAATTCACTGAGACATTGCAAGATTCTCCTCTCTGTCCAAGCTGATTTTTGTTTTTGCTCCACTTTATGATGGAAAATACTCCCCCTGGATTGTGTAGCTTTGAAAATAAGACTCAGATTTACCATTGCCCATAAATATCTGTATTTAGATTCTGACCTTTCAGCCAGGTTGCCTGTGCATGGTCAGACATGTATCCATTCAGAGCTCTGAGATAAAGGTCTGTCATTTACAAATTTGTGTCAGAACTTAAAACTGTCAGAAGACTCTACGTTAAAGTAAATTAATATATAATGCTGTGTTAAACAGTGGGTGCAGTGAAAGATGGCATTTTGCAGGGTTTTTTCCCAAGCAATGCCAAAAACTTTCACTCTGGTTAAAGTTCATTATCTCTTTGAATTTTTAACAAAGATTGCAATAAATGCATATTGAACTTGGGACAGGAATGGAATGTAACAGGACACATTTGAATCCATTAAATTTCTTAGAACATTATTGATGAAATGACTCTTAAAAGTATCACCTGATGGATTAAAATGATTTCAGTAGCAAAACTTCCTTTCTTGGAGGATCACATTTGTGTAGCTGCTAATGCTCTTCTTACTGGGAGCTTTTTCTCGCTGGGAGCTGCTGAGAACTCTTTTCAAAACTTTCCTATTTCCTCTCCAATACTGTGACAATTGTATCCAGTAGACTTTGCCCTTTGTAGAGGTTTGTTTTAACCTGAACTAGTTCTGTCACTCGAGTCCTGTTCCACTGTAAATCAGTCTCTTTACTTGGTTCCAGATCAAGTTTTTGGTTCAAATCTCACCAGCTTGTGTCAAAGAGAAAACAGCACGGTGCCAAAGTTCGTGAAGCTGTGCATTGAGCATGTTGAGGAACATGGTATGGTTGAATTTTTTTGTTTACAAATCTCTCTAGCTAACCACTCTTAATGTTTTGAACATTTTAATCTTAAAATGCAGTTGGTTTATTTGGGAAAATTATCTGAAACTTGTATATGGAGTTAGTGGTGGGTTTTCAAGAGTGATGACATAGGTAGGATCCAAAGTGGGGAGAGGGGAGGAAATCTTATATCTGAGAAACTCATCTGGTTCAGTGTAGTTCAAGCTGAGGAGAGGCAGGACAGCCTCCTGGCAGCAAGCCTCCAAGGGAAGAAGGATTACAAGAAGTAGTAGAAGAGGTCAGCTCATCAAGTTTGGTTTTTTTCAAATTAAAAGTGAGACTATTGAAATGCAACTATTCATTTTTGAAAGGTTTAAGCATGCTAACAATCACTTCTATTAAAACTTCCTTGAAACAAACTTTCAGGAAAAAGTCATGTTCCTGCTCTGTGTATGCACTGACTGCCAGAAGACCAGTCTGTTGGTTTGGTGCTCTTCAGCCAGTTACACGAATTGCTGAATTTTATGCAATTCTGGAGATTATCAGTGTCCACATATTGACTCAGTTTTTGTTTGCTTTTTTGCTTTCATTGAAAATATGTCTTTCCTGCGTAATAACTGAGAACACTTTGTGTGAAAGCTGCATGTGACGTTCTGATTTATCTGCTGTAAAACACATCTTCACATTTTTATTGAAAATTTGTCAGTTGTGACTCCTAACTTGGCTGTAGTCTCTGTGGGTTTTCTTGCCTGTTTCTTGCTGTTGTCTTTGCCTTATCACTTGGAAAAGATGACTGAGAGGGGATTATGGCATCTCCATAATCATCATTCAGATATTTACCAGTCCGTTAATCTGAGAACATTCTCTTGAGTATCAGGGTAAGTGTTACAGGGGGAGTACATGTGAATTCTAAGGCATCTTCCATGGGAGCTTCATTTAGCCTGTAGTCCTCTTTGTCAATGCTTCTATCTTATGGCCTGGGAGGGGAGAAAAACTGCTTCCATTCCATTACTCCAGTTTGACAAACTGCCACCTTGCCTGTGGCAGCAGGCTTTATTCCATTTGTGATCTGAAGATTGTGAGAAAGGGGTTATTTTGCTTTGTTCCTTTTTTTTTTTCCCTTTAATTTCTTTTTTATTTTAAAGGCAGGACTGCAGTGAAGATAGTGAAGTTTTCCTTTTTAAAATACCTGAGGGGAAGCTGACAGAAATGAAAGCTTTCTTTTCCTACCTCTCCAACTCTTCTTCCTTCTACCAGTACACTTCAAATCAGTTCTTTCTGTAAAGGATTTACTAGTGGATTATGGGGAAAAGGGATATGTCAGATGTGCTGGTCACTGTGCTGTGTTGCATCAGAAAACTCCTTGAGGAGCTACAGGGACTTGCAGGTATTCTGGCAACACGCTCTCTCAGAGGCACTGACTCACCTGCTGCATCCAAGTGGCTTTTCAGATAAATTATTTACCTCCTAATCACTTCTGAGTAACTGCAGCAACCACAGAGACACAGTTTTCTTCTTTTCTGGTCGAGTGTGCAGTCCTGTAAGGCAAGAGCTGCCCATTTTAGTTCTGTAGGCTGTTGGGTAGCTCTGAGTGTGCATGTACATCATTCCTTCTCCATGTAAACCTGGTCACTTGACAACTTTGAGATCTCTGTGCATGATTTGATTGGGTTTTTCTTAACCATACATTAAAAATTGAACATTGTATCCACAAAATACCTGGTTATTGCATGTTGGACTCCCATGTATTCCCTGCCCACCCACCAAGAGCATCTTAAACAAGACATCTGATCTCATTGGGGAAACTTGGAGCTGTTGCCTCATTACTACTTGAATAAGAAGTTTTAGAGATTACTTTGGGCTCAATGCTGCCAAACTTGTGTCAGCAAATTAAATCTCCTCTGTCTTATATGTCCTGCCCATCAAAACAAGCTAGTTTTAACTTTTTGTTTCTTTGTTACAAGGTGGGTTTCCTTTGCTTTTAATTTTGCTGAGTAGACCTATACATATGTAAGGTATTAAAATTGATTTATCCCTTTGTTTCAGGATTAGATATTGATGGCTTGTACAGAGTTAGTGGCAATCTTGCAGTGATACAGAAGCTGAGATTTGCAGTCAATCATGGTAAGCTCCCTCCAATTATATTACAATGGCATATATTTTTGGATTGTTGAAGCTCATAAAAACTAAAGGAAAAAGATTTCTCTGTAACTGTAGTATATCATGAGAAATTACTGTCATCTTCAAAGTAAAGTTACTTCAGAATTATAGAAATGACTGTGTAACATACATCACTTGAAAAACCTGATGTTCTGGAGGTTTAGTCTCATGTAGACCACAGAGGCTTTGCTAGAACAGAATTCTAAAAAAAGATGGTAATAGAGTTTGAGGAAGGGGATTATTTCAAACAAAATAACTCAACACCTTACGGAAAAACAGCAAGCATGTTAAGCTTCCACTAGCATTAAAATTGTAAGTTATGGGTTTTTTAGTGAGATTTGGTAATGCCTTTTAGTGAGGGAGGGCTTAGCTCCTCTTCACTGTACTCTGTGTATAAAACCTTTCTTCTGGCAATATCTTAGTGTAGCCCATCCACAATCTGACCTCTTGTTTCCTGATTGGCAGGATCTAACAGTAAATTTTGTGTTATGTCAGCAGCTCCTCTTCCCTTCTGGAAAATGCCCGAGGAATAGGAGAACTGTATGTAGTGCAGTAGGCAGAGTTTAGGCATCTCCATCTGTTGCTGCAGCTCTGTATCCCAAAATGGGATATGGAATGTTCTGGAATGGAGCAAGTCTTCACTACTTTGAAAGAAATAAGTACAGAATAATAGAGTTAATTAAAAAAAAAAAGGAGTTTTTATAGTTGAAGTATTATCATTAATTATTTCTTTTTCTTTCTCAGATGAGAAGCTGGACTTGAATGACAGTAAATGGGAAGATATACATGTCATTACAGGAGCTCTAAAAATGTTCTTCAGAGAATTGCCAGAGCCACTGTTCACTTACAACCACTTCAATGACTTTGTCAATGCAATTAGTAAGTCTGGAGAACTTTCATATGGTGTTTAAATAAGTCCTGCACAATATTTAAATTATTTTGGGCATAAGAAGAATGTTTTGGTTGTGACTTGTCCGGAATTTCCTGTCCGTGATGCCGGGGCCGGCCGGGAGGTGGCAGTGTCCTATTTCGGATTAGCACGGCAAACCGTGGCTTTCATTACCGGCCTCTCAAATTTTATGCTAAAGTTTTAAACAAAAATACTGAACTTTTGTTTCTCAACCTCACCTTTTTGCAGAGCAAGAACCAAGGCAGCGTGTCTCTGCTGTTAAAGATTTAATCAAACAGTTGCCAAAACCAAATCAGGACACAATGCAGGTACTCTTTAGACACCTGAAAAGGTAAGTAACAGATAAAAGGAAAGGCTTTGTGTTGCTGAGCCTCTCTTAAATATAAAGAATCCAATTAAAAGTACCAAGTGACTGTTCTTGCTGCATTTTTTTATATTGGACTTGATAGAAGCAGTGTATCAGTCTATTTGGATATGAGCTTGCAGAGCACCAGACCAGAGACAGTATGCTTCATAGTTGTGATGTTTGCTGCCAAGTCCTTTAGAGGGACTGTGAGAGGACCAAGAACGACATTTCAAAACAAAACTTTTTTTTCATAGAGAGGGAAATTACAGCAGCTGTATGTCCTAATAGCAAGACTACTCATTAAATAAATACTCTGAATAGCTATTTGCTTTGGGATGTGTCTTTTTCTGTCATCCTATTGCCCTAACACTGATAAATCTCTTTTTGTGTATTTTTTTTCTCTTTCAGAGTTGTAGAAAATGGAGAAAAGAACCGAATGACCTATCAAAGTATAGCAATAGTTTTTGGTCCAACCTTATTAAAACCAGAGAAAGAGACTGGTAACATAGCAGTCCACACAGTATATCAGAATCAGATTGTAGAGTTAATTCTACTGGAATTGAATTCCATCTTTGGACGCTGACTTTTTGCTTGGAGAAGAAACTGGAAGTGATGGGTTTGCAGCAGTGCTCCATCAGAAGGAAAACCTCTTGCTGTATATGATGTTTTATGTTTGTGGACCAAGCAGCAACTTTTTTGCACTTTTGGGGAGGGGAGAAACAGGAGAAATGTTTGACCACTTTATTGCGATTTAAAGACAACACTTCAGCTTTCTTTGAAAAGTTCAATATAAAAAATGAATTGAAAAGTTTGTTTGCCTTTTTTAAGTATCATTGGAAAAAATTAATATAGGTTCATACACTGGATTTCTTGGAGAGTAAAACTAATAATCTCAGACTGGATAATCTGGAATTTAATCTCAAAATTGTTCTATATGGTGGGGTTAAGTCCTACTATTTTTCCTGATATGGAAAAATTCAGTGAAGTTACATCTTAAGCTTTTTCATTACAACCTACTTAGATCTATGTGACACTTTTCCAAAGGGTTTCTGCATGCAGTGACTGTCATAGACTTGAGCTAATAGTTTGGTTTAGTTATTCAAATCTAATTCTTCACATGTTATCTGCTGCCCTTTTTCCTTCTTTTTTTCTCCTGTTTTTCTGTCTTTTTTTTTTTTTTTTTTTTTTTTTTTTTTTTTTTTTTTTTTTTCCCAGCAGTCTCTCTGGAAGTTCTTTGCTGCTTCATTGAGCAGCAGACTATTACACTATTTCAAACACTGAACTTGTAAGAGTATCCAGCAATGGTTATTTGTCTTGAGGCATAATAGAAGTAATATTTAATAAACATGTTCATTTTTTCAGGGTATGTCCTGAGCTAAGTTTTGTGTTATATAGATCTAAAGCTAAAGTCCTAAGTAAATACCAACTGTAACACTGTATTGAGTTCTTGGTATAATACTGTGGTAGTGGAAGTTCATTCTTGATGTAAATACAGGCTGTCCTTTGATTCCTGTATATAATTCAGTTCCTGTATAGTTTAAGAACACTTTAGTCACACATTTCTAATCATGGCTAGATTAGCTACAGTAGCATAATATTTCCAGTGGATGTCTGGGTTTCAACAGGGAAACAGGTTTTGGGGAGGGAGGGAGATCTAACTGTGTGCACTTTTAGATGTTAATTACATTTGCGGGCAAATAACTGTAATGCAAATGGTACTGGAGAAATACTGAGTGTGCTTGCTAAATTGTTAATGCACTACAAGAAGAGCCTTTTAGGTTATTTAATATGTACAGGATTCATTAGAAAAAGGTATTATGAATTCTAACATCTACAGATAGTGAAAGTCATGTTTTGATAGATGTTTGATGGAATCCACGATGCTAAATTTAAGATTTTCTTTTTACATTAATGTAGAATAATTTGTAAAATTGGTTTTGAAAGATTTTGTTACAGGGAGCATGGTCTGCTGAAGATTTTTTTTTAAATGTATTTTTCTAGACTAACTGCTGTATCTGACATATTTGTTGTGTCTAACCTGAATAAAGAAAACCAATAGTTCTTTTAGAGTTTACCATACCCATTTCAGACAACATGAACCCCCTTTAAACAAGACCAATGTATCTTACCCCTTAGCATGGATGGATGCCACTTATGACAAAGAGCTGTCACACTGGACTGAAATATGAATGCCTACTTTATAACCTGACAATTTTAGGAGCTTCCCAGTCCCCTTCTTTAACAACTTGAATTCTAACATAAGGTTCAGAGAGGGCAGAAGTAATTTAAGAGTATAAATTTGCAGTCTTTAAAACACATCCCAGCTGGGAGCCTGCTGTACAGGAAACAGTGACGTTGAGGAAGGGATTGTGTCAGTAGCCTTCGTTCTGCTGTGTCCCTCTCACACACAGCCCTGGCTGGCAGCAGAGGGGATGTGTGGTGACACACTGAGCTGTAACCAGACTGATGGTACGAGAATTTCACGAGCATAGGGCTTGCATGAAAAGCTTTTGGAGATGAGCGAGAAGATTAGTAACCTTGTGGCTTTCTCAGTGTCTTCTTGTGGTAGTGGTGAAGTCTTGTGGTTTGTTGCAAAGCGACCTGGGTGAGAAGAGCGAAGGCCCCGTCTCAGCAGTGTGTTGTCAGCCTCCCTCTGGGCTGTCACTCCGAGCCATGCTGAGCCTGTGCCCTAGCCTATAGAAAATAAAGACAGAGGTGGAATCTGTGGCTGTACATTATTCAAACCCTGCCTTTGGCTGTAAAGAAAGAATTCCTGCTGCTACATGAGAGGGCTTGTTCACCGGTCACCTTTTGTTGCGAGTGTTACCTTTTTCAAAGGAAGAATGCCTTTTTAAAGCAATTTGATAATGAGGATGTCACACTTTTCCTTGTATTCCCCCAAAATAAAGCATTTTGTTATTACAATATCTAGTATGGTTTTATGCAGTGAAGTTGTCCTAATATTCTAATTTTTTTGTAAGGGGAAGGGGGGAGGATTCTTTTAAATTGAAGGAGATGTAGGCAAACACTTGAGACGTTCAGGAAGAGGAGGAAGTCCAAGCTGATGGTACATTTGTTGTGACCAACATCAAACTGTGTGTGTCACCACATTGGGTTTCTTCACTGCTTGAAAGAGCTTGTCTTGTTCCTGCAGTTAGCTTTCTTTTAAATAATCAAAATGAGGGATTTGCACAAACACACCAGGGGAAAACTATGATTAGCAGATGCAACATAGTTAATTTTGTATATTCCTCACTTCAGGCTCTATTTGGTTCTGGTTTAAAGTCAGTTTAAAGCCTGAATGTAAATTTTTTGGCGCAATAACCACTCAAAGGGCTCTGGACATCCAACATTATGTATTGGTGCCAGTTGGAATCTTTGTTCCAGCACTAGAGCTGTGTTCAGCTCTATAGTTCAGCTACACAGCAGTAGTACCAAGCAACTTTCAGCCACGCTTGATCTGTACTTGTTACAGGTTTCTTCACTTTGAAGCTGGAGAGAGAAGTGGACACAAAAAGGACAAGGCAAATATGCACAGTCATTTAATGTAAACTAATTTTTTAAGTTGGGAGTTGCATGCAAGAAGCTTTATTTACTTGCACGTGGATAGGTCATTGCTTACTGTCCAGGCTCAGGAAAGCCTCCCTATCTTCACAGAAATCCATGATAAATTCCCTTTGTACTCAACTCATTGTATCCTGGCAAGTGAATCCTTGCCTTGCTACATGAGAGAGAAAGTATTTTAGAGGTAATTGCAGTGTCAGCTTATTCCTAGGCTGAGCCCTAACTTTTTTCCGCTTAAAGGGAACAGCTTTATTTAGCCCTAAAGTAGTGATATTTTCAGAATCAATTGGTTAATTCATAAGCCATAATGTAACCCAGGAACAGTAGGGCATTCTGCTGGGCCCAGGGGGAGGGACAGCATGTCTGATGAGGCTGCCTGCAGCCGCTGGGGAGAGGAGAGCTCCTCTGAAGAATCTTAATTAGCCTCCACAATTGTGAAGTTTTGTGGGCAAGCAGCTGGTAGGACTGGATCAGGCCTTTACAAAAGTAGCCCTATGTGAATGTGGGACTTAAATGAACATTCCCCCCCTCTCCAGCTCCCCCAGCATTCTTGTAAACAGAGCACTTGTAAAACAAGCTCACACTGTGTAACAAACCAACATGAAAGACATTCATAGGCGACTTGGCCTCTCAGTCCTTTTTATTGCCTTGAGAATTAAATGGCAGCTCTAATATTAGTTTCCTACAACTTCCTCAAACAGATTCTAGTTTCTTAAGGTACTCAGCTGCTACTTTAAAAAAATAAAATCTGTGTTGTGTTCAGCAAACTCAGAAACACAAAATGGAACAAGCAGGTATAGCGTTGGTTTTATTTCTTATATAATCTCGCATCTTATAACACTAAAATATAGTGGAGAGAGATCCTGAGTGTGGGAATAAGTAAATGCAGAGCACTGAAGGCAACAGACAAAGCAGGTCTGATGGACAAGCAAGATAGCAAAGACACATTCACTTCGAACTGCAGGAATCCAGTCCAGAGACCTGGGAGAGAGCCAGGCTGTCAGGAGTGTGGGCTGGAGTCGCTTTCTTTTTCTCTTTTTCTTCCTTTGCACGTCTTACAGTACAGATGAAGGTCAGGCTATGTTTTTTAAGGGTAATTTACTCTGCAAACAGGTGGAGTTAACTAACATTGCAAAGCAGCACTACCTACCTTTCTCCATCTTTCGTGGAGTGGCTTCCATGTGTCTGCTTCTCTGGGATGCACTTGTGTCTGACTTCCCTGGACACAAACACCTGAGAGCTAATGGGAGTCAAGAACAATGGCCCTTCAACTAGCATCTGTGTAATACAAAAGTAAGCTCTTCTCAGTTTGGCAGTGTTGTTCTGGTGGCACTGAGGGCCCCATCCAAGATACAACTTTTGTGGCACCAGATCCTGAGAAGCACAGGTGGTCTTGTCTATTACGACCTCAGCACACCAGCAGAAACAAATACATGAAGCTTAAAAGTGGGAGTATGCAAAAAAAAAAAAACAAACTCCAAGCTAAACTGTCTTCACAATTAGTTTAGCTCTGCATGCACAGTACAAATCTCTTCAGAATAGCTTGTTAATTCATAGTGTGAAAGAAACAGCTGTCCTCTAAAAAATTAAATACTGTAATTAAAACCTGTAATTTCTTATATAAGGCATTGGAAGATACATGTTAAACATTGGTCAGCCTGTCTAGTTCATCAAGTGCTGTGGCCAAATAACTGGAATCAAACCACTGGCACTGTTTCCTGGCCACTGATGTGCCAGTGCTCTCTGTTTTTACAAAGAGGGTGATGCTGAGCTGGTGGTGGTTTGGTGGCTTTCTGCATGCAAGTGTCCTAACTAGTTAGTTGTTCCACTAAAGGAGGTTACTAATGTAGAAACAGAACTGAAAAATCTCCTCTTTACAAGAAAAACTCTCCTATCAGCCTGGGCTGGACGGTGCTTGGGCTGCAGATGCTTGACCTGCACGGTGCTGTCAGCAAGCTCGCCTGCCTGCTGCAGGGATGTTCTCCCCTGGCACTGAGGGACTGAGTGCACCTTCTGTGGGTGCTGGCCTTGCCAAGGCCTCTGCCAACACACACGTGTGACCTGCTCAACTTGGCAGATTTCTTCTTTGAAGAAAAACTGAGACATGATTGTGCAAAAGGTAATGCCTCTACTTTGACAGGTTGAAGGATGCCACTGTATTTCCCGCTATGAAAAAGCTGTTTCAGAGCTGAAGTGCTGTTCTCACAGATATACTAGTCCTGCTCTAATCCAGCTCAGACCTTTTGCTTCCTTATTTGTACAATAGTCTGGAGCCTGAGGGCTGGAATGTGCTGTGCTCTGCCCAGAGCGCTGCTTCCCTGGCGTAGGCTGAGGCACAGGCCACTGAGCCTTAGACACTTCATCACAAAGCTGTCATCAGCATAAAAGCATGGGCTAGAGAATTAGAAAAATGTTCCTTTGCAGGTAATAGTTAAAGCAGGCTGTGTGCTGCTCCGTGTCACAGAGTGCCTGCTCTTCTCCAGTATTGCAGAAATATACGTAGGCTGAGCAATTAGGTATTACATTTGGCACAGGACTGAAGGAAAGAAATTGTTTCCACGCAACCTTTGAATCCCTGTCTGCATCGCTTGTGTAGGCTGAGCTGTGAGCCAGCTGCCAAGAGGACAGCACAATCTTCAGGTTTGCATTAAAACACTGCAGCTGTAGGCCAGGATCGTGCTTGTTTGCTTCCTTTTGCCTGAGTTTCCCAGCCTGTCCCATTTAAATGCATGAAAATTAATAACTTTCTGTCCACCTTTCCTATTTATGGAGCACAGCAGCTCTGTGCAGCGAGCCATGTGCTCAGGGCCCTTGGGTACAGCTTCTTACCCTGTATATACACAATTTAGTTAAGAGGGGGAGAAGACAGTTTATTATAAACATTGAACAGTGGGCGGCATCATTAGCTTTAAAAAATCATAACTAACTCCCCAGGTGGTTGTCCTAATGTGTTCTGGGCTTTCTTTGCATCCCTGAGATGAAAAGAAAGCCTGAGCATGTGAGGGTGGGATGCAGCACAACGAAATGTTGAGTGCTGCTGTTGGTGGCACAGCAAATTCCACTCTGCCAGCATCTGTCTCAGGTGGCAGAAGTGCTCCCCATGTTGTACAAGGCAGAGGCTGGGAACTAGAGCCTTTCTTCCTTGCTGCTGCCTTTTTCATTTGTGATCTAAGGCTCATGGCATGCTGCAGGCCAGGCATCATCATTGTAGTGGTCCTCTCGGGTTTAGAGAATCTATGAATGGAACTGGCAGTAGCCTCCTGTTTAGCCATGGGCTTCCTTGTTCCTGCTTGGCCATTCATGGTCTGTATCAAATGAAAGCACTTCTTGTGGCCAAAGGCTTCCTTCCCAATGTTGTCCTAAAGGAACACTGCTCAGTGGAGCAAACCTGTCTCATCACCCACAGCAGCTCTCACAGCCCTGCTGGTGTGCAAATCACTCTGCTTGACACCTGTAGGGACATGTCCTTGGGAGGAGCAAAAGCTCACATTAGCAGCTGATATATCAAAGTGCTCCAAAATTTACACATCTACTTAGAAGTGTTGGCAAGGAGAACTGGCATTAATTATCAGGGAGGAAAGTGAAAACCATGATGGGCAGCTGCACTGAGTCTGGGCAGAGGATCTGTTTGCTCTGACTCCTTTCCAGAACAGCAAGTTTAGGTGATGTCGACACTCAGTAGGTAACTGCAACTCTTGATATCCTTGAGAACAAAAGCTTTTCTGAAGCACAAGGGACCAGAAAGTGCTGCTCCATGGGCTGGGCCATGTGCAAGCAAGGCTGAGGGAGCCTGAAGCAGCACTGGCACACTGCCTGTCTGTCACCAGGGCACTACAAAGGGACTGCACTGACCCCCCAAAACAAACTTTGGAGAGGGAAGAAGAAGAAGAATGGCTTTCAGGAGCTGTCACCAAAGCAGCAGCCCTGGAACAACCTGCAGTTGTGTCCCTATAACACCTCACAAACATACTGGACGGGGCCAGGGCCACAAAATGGGGAGGACCTTGTGGTTCCCCTTCCCTCCTCTTACCAGTACCATGAGAGCTGCCACGTTCTCCTGCCCTGCTCTGTAGCTTCTGTGAGTCAGGTCATGGGCAAGAGCTGCCCCACCAGCTGTGCACTGGACAGACAAGGAAAAGTTGGAATTACCTTTCTGCTCATGGCATGAAAGTCAACATTGAAGGACCATGCTGTTAGCTACCTTGTGGCAGCTGGAAGAGGTTTTGGATGCAGAAACACCAAACACATCTAGCTTGATTATTATTTTGAAGACAAATCTTATTGTGACAATGAACTATTTAACTTTGTAATGGGTCTCAGCATCTTATAATTATGTACAAAATACTAAGGCTCTGAACATTCAGAACCAAGATTAAATAAAAATAAGGTACTAGCAGATTTGGCTTAGTCTAGCAGATTTGGCTGACAAATTAAAAGAACAAACAGAAGTGCAATTTATTACTATTTTACATGAGCTGGTGATCAGCACTATACCTGCAACACCAGGAAGAGCATGGCAAAGCTGAGCTTCCTGTCATTTACAGGAACCCATAAAAAGCCTTTAATTTAAACCCTGTAAAGCCATTCAGTGGCAGTTTGGGGTCTAGTAATGGTTTTCCCACAGTACATTGCCGTATGGAAGATATGGCCAATCCCCTTCCTGACAGAAACTCAAGGTCTGCAAAGCAAAGCCTCCATTTCCTTTTTTATTCACACAAAGCAGCCCCCAAACAAGTCACAAAATCCTGGGTGAAGTTGAAAGAGCTGGAAATTGTAACCCAGGGCAGAGCAGATGGTACAAGTCAAAGTGAGTGAGTTACTGCTCCTTTGATCCCACCATCTGGGCCCCCTCCCACCTGCCCTGCAAACAAACCCTGGGCAAAGTTGTTGCCCACCCCCAAAGCTCTGCTCCCCACCAAGCTGCCCAGCAGCATCTCACAGTCTTGCACAAACACATTTTATAATTAAAGCACTGAAAAAGAGGGAAGACAGTATTAGGAGGACGCCAGTCCTCTTTTTGCAACCTTAACCCTGTTCCTGTTCAATCTGGCAGAACAGCACTGTCACCTTTCCTCAGGATAATGAACTTGGCTTTGTCAGACCCTTTCTTAGGGAGGTGAAATATCTAACAAATTCTGGCCCCTGTTACCCATCAAGCACAAATTGCTTCAAAATTGCCTTGACCTGATCACGTCGGTCATCCTTGGTCCTGGTCATCATCCTCATTATGTCTCCTCTGCAGAGCACACTTATGAATGCTGCCAGCCTGCAAAAATTCCCTCTCCTCATCCTGCTCCTTGAGTCAGACACTGGATCAAGCTGCCATGGGCAGGGGATTCCCAGCTCCAAGCACAACAACCAGGGCAAAGTTCTGGGCTGGCCCTCACCATGATGGGCACGAGCAGGAGGCACAGCCTGGGCCAGGGTGGGCTGGATCCCTTGACTGAAGAGTGCCCTGGAGAGGACAGGCAGTGCTTATGGGCACACGGGCAAGTGGGTATTCCAGGAAAATTTCCAGGCCAAGTTCTCTCCTTGCCTGAGACTTCACACTCCATTTCTGTTTGTTTTGCTGTCCAGTTGTTGGCTACCAGTAGAATGAAGGTCACAGCTCAGTTTGTTAAAAATACCCTCCCAATTATCTGTTGGATTGTATTTATCCTTTATTTTCCTGGTTGTAAGTAGTCCTGAAAGGCACAGGAGCACTCACCTCAAGGCAGCCAGTCTGGGAATATGGTGTCTTTATTGTTGCCTGCTTTCTCCTAAAAAGTGCCATGTGAGGGCTCTGATCCCCCCTTTAGAGGGATCTCAGTCTTCCCTTTAGAGTGCCACGAGGTCTCTGGCACGGAGCAATCTGTTCACAGCATAATTATTCTCTGCTAAGGCCTTAGAGACCAGGAGGCTCCTGACATTTTTCACTGCCTGGAGAGGGGTAATTTTTCATTGCTTTCCTGAGGACTCTTGTACTTTGCAACAGTAATGGAGCATCCAGCTACACTGAGCCGCAGCCTACAGTTTATTTTTATCTCTTGATGGGCACAAGCTGAAGCACTTCCAGCTAAGATCAAGTAAATGGGGAGGTATAAGCAAAGCTAGTAAGTAGGTAGAAGAAGGCAAACCATAGATTCTATCATGGTGCATGCAACATGGTTTTGAAATTGTATAATAACAAGATATTCTCTACTAAAGACTAAATAAAAAGTAACGGGAGAGACTGGATCTCGAGTTACATTAAAATAAATAAACTCTGAAATACAATCAGCAGTATCATACATGCTTCTAACTTCTGTCTCCAGCTACAGATCTAGAGGTCAGATCCAGCTGCAACTGGTATGGGACTGTGTCAGCTGAGCTGCTGGTTGGGAAAGACATCACTTCATCTCTGGGATACATACTAAGGAAAACAGAGCTCAGAAACTGTACTTTGGCAGGATCTGCACATCTCCAGCTAGTTATTGCATTTTTTCACATAGTTTGTTTAAAAGAAAGTAACTGTAACAGAAACCACTCTTGCAAGCAGCTGGTAAAAAACCAAAAACACCAAAAAAAAAAACAGATCAGAAAAGGATGGAAATTGTAGCTCCTATTTGAAGGGGCCATTGCATGAAAGAAGTGTTTTCAAATAATTCTGAAATCTAACATCTAATTTGACTTAACAAAACAGGTAACCAACAATCTGCAAGCCTGAAAAATATAAAAATCTGAGTTTTTCCAACCCTTTCCAGCGATTTGCAAAAGAGTAAATATTTTAATTTCAAGCTCTAAAAAGGGAATTATTTCTGAGAATGAAAATGCACAGCAAAAAACAAACTCTCTTTTCATTTATTTTTCTGGTAGCATTCCCAGTGCTGCTGCTGAAGGGCAGGCAGGCTGGGCTGCCTGCTCAGCCTAACACAGAGTATGGGGAGAGGGGGGAGGTACAAACAGGGCTGAGGACACTGCCCTGGGCAGGCCAAATTCCTGCTCCCGAGACAACTGAAAGCCTTCCTGCCCTGCAATTACTTCTCTCATGTATTAGACAATCTGCACTTAGGTGACAGAGTAAAAGTCAGTCGAATTTTTTTGGCACAGTCTAGGGCAAAAATTAGGCTGATGCTGTTTGCTCCAGATAGGGTGTGTATTTTCTCTTTCTCTTTTCTTTTCTTTTCTTTTCTTTTCTTTTCTTTTCTTTTCTTTTCTTTTCTTTTCTTTTCTTTTCTTTTCTT